>CM021109.1:144636800-144762393 GCA_007115665.2 Sequoiadendron giganteum | reverse complement strand
GCCAATTTCACCCTCTCTCAGGTCTCTCTCTCTCTCCCTAAAACTCTCTACAGGGTATAGGGTTGAGGGTTGAGGGATAGTGTTTAGGGTTGAGGGTATAAGGTTAAGTGTATAGGGTATATGGATTATGGTTTAGGATATTGGGTATATAGTTGAGGGTATTGGGTTGAGGATATTAGGTTTAGGGTTGATGGTTTAGGTTTTAGGATTTATGTACAAGTTTAAGGGTTGAGGGTTGAGGTATAATGTTCAAGGGTTAAGGGTATGAGGTTAAGTGTATAGGGTATAGGGATTAGGTTTTAGGTTGTAGGGTTAAGGGTATAAGGTATAGGGTTAAGACTTGAGATTGTAGGGTTTTATGTTTAACATTATTCCTAAACCCTAAACCCTAAACATTATCCTTGAACCCTTAACCCTATAATTAAACACTAAATCCTACATTAAACCTTGTACTCTAAACCCTCAACCCTAAACCCAATACCCTCAACCCTATACCGAATATTCTAAACCCTAATCCCTATACTTTATACAGTTAACCCTACACCCCCAACCTTGAACACTATACCTCAACCCTACACCTTCAACCCTCATCCTTATACCCTATACCCTCAACCTTATAACCTAAGCCCTGAACATCATCCCCCAACCCTATACTTAAACCCTAAACCCTACATTCAACCTTGTACACCCTAAACCCTAAACCTCAATTTGAAACCCAATACCCTCAACCCTATACCCATTATTCTAAACCTTAATCCCTATACCCTATACACTTAGCCCTACCCTCAACCCTATTATTATTCTAAACCCTATACCCTATACACTTAGCCCTATACCCTCAACCCTATACCCATTATTCTAAACCCTAATCCTTATGCCCTATACACTTAGCCCTATACACTTACCTCCACTCTCTCCCACTCTCCTCCACTCTCCCACTCTCTCCCACTCTCCCCCACTCTCCCACTCTCTCCCGCTCTCCCTCTTTCTCTATCTCCCACTCTCCACTTCTCCCCTTCTCCCACTCTCTCCCACTCTCCCCCTCTCTCCCTCCCTCTGTATCTCCCACTCTCCCCTTCTCCATCCCTCTCTGTCTTCCACTCTCCCCCTCTCTCCCTCCCACTCTCTCAGAAACCCCTATACTATCAAAAATACACTAAGAAAACTTAATTTAACATAACGCACTCGCGTTATAACGCGAGCGCGTTTTGTAGTTTACTAAAATGGTAAAAAAATCAATATACCCGTGATTTGAAGGCCCACAGTCTGCATATTCCCCTAGTTCTACGCGTGCTCTGAGAAAAAATATATATTTGATGATGTTGTGAAGTGTGCAAGCATTTTTTACACTTTCCATCACCTTTTCCATGATCTTTTTACCACCTTTGCATGAAATAGCAGAGTCTCGATGTTGAAAGACATATAATATCAATTGAAGTTTGAATTCCATTGAAAACTGATATACAATTGAAGTGTGAAAGGGAACAAGCTTTTGAACAAGTCAAATTGTTGTGGAGTTTGAAGAAAGAAGAAGCTAAGGCTACATAATTGGGTTGAATTCCTCCATTTGAAAGTCTGGTTTTTAAGGTATGTGAAGTATTTACAAATTTTCTTTCATTCTATTATGGCTTTCTTTCATTTCTATTTGTCATTATAACCTTAGGTTGTCAATGCACATTTTAAATTAGCAAATTATATACACAATTATTTACACTTGCCAATTACCATTTTACACTTGCCAATTATAGAAATTCATAACCATTCACCAAAATTCATCCTTTAAGACCATTCCCAGACCATTCCAAAGCATCAAACATCTTCAAAATACCCTGCACAAGGTCAAAAGTTCATTACATAGACCAGCCCTTCAACAATCGATGGGGAGTCTTATCTTTGAAGAGCAATCTTTCTCTTCCCAAGACCTATTCTTTGGTCTTCCTAGGGTATTCCTCTCTACCCTACTCAGGGATCCCTCATAAACCCCTCTCACCTCATAAGACTCTCCACCAATTTCAAATTTTTCATCATTGCTCTCAATTCACCACTAAGCTTCCCTGGGCTCCACACTAACCCAAAGTATCCTAACCACTCCAAGGGCTACAAAAGGGTATTCTCACTATCCCCTTGTTGATTTGACTCCTCACTAATCCATCTCTTAGGATTCTTTCACCTTGTGCCCATCGCTTTCTTGAAAAACCCAATTTTAGGCCTTGTAGCCTTTTGCCCAATTAAGCCTCCTAGAACCCATTTTCTTGGCTTTTCTCAAAAATAGTCTTAACAACCCCCATATATTTTTATAGATTCTTTCTAGTGGTACCATAGGCTTCAATATTTACCAGGTGTTTAGTCCCTTTGGCATTCGTACATAGGACTATCCTCATAACCCCCTATTTTCGAGGGTTTCTAGGGTTCTGGCTCCTTTTTCCAACTTTGAGGGCTTCAATGACCTCCTCAACTCTCCTCCTTGCACACACATGTCTGGAATACATGTTCCCACACTGACTTGATCTTGATTGGCACAAACCAGTCCATTTAGCAACTTTCTTTACTGCTGTCCTCTCCAAGCCACTAGCCAAAATGCACTTGCACTCGCCTAGTTCTTGATGAATTCACCATCTCCCCTGCAAACCAAGACACCACACACCATATGTACACTGTAAAAACATTCCCCTACTTGATTCCAAGTTTCCATGGTAGCCTTGCCACGAGAATTCAAGTGGGGATCATTATTTCCAAAAACTGGCATGAACCGGCTATGAGACCAAAAACTCTAAAAACTTGCAAAACAGAAAGCAATTGAACTAAATAGATAATATAATGCTTCACATAGTAATTAAGTGACACAATTGAAAGAATCCAAGCATTAGATAAGTCCTTTCAATCCATTCTTGACTGGATGAAGGCACAAAAACAAAATTCAATGAAATTTGCACTCTTCCAACTCACAAATTCCCCTTCCAAAACTCGAAATCGTACAATAGCTTTCCCACATGCTCAATTAGGGTTTTTATGACCTTATATACCTTTCTCCCATGTGCTAGGACCCTTGGGTCGGGCTTAGAGCATCATTAATGCCCTTTTCCCACTTTTAGGACAAATTGCCAAGTCTACATGGACTAATTTGCCTAATTTCATCATTCAGGCTTCTCCAAACTTCAAGGCTCTAGACTACCCTAAGTTTTCCTCAACTCACACATCAAAAACACTATTGGTACTTTACATCATAGTCCTTATTCCCTTGGTGGTTGGCTAGAACCATCAACAAATAAAGACTACTTTTGTACAAGATGATTGTAAGTATTATTTAAATGAAGCCTTCAATGACATATTTTTCAATTATCTTGAATGGATACATTTTTTAGGAACTAATATTCATCTCATTACCATGGTATAGATAAAATTATCCGCCATGCCGAAGAAAAAGAAAAAGAGGAAACTAACAGACAAAAAGAACGAAACCTTGAAAGAAAAGGAGAGAGTTCGGGTGGCGGCATATCGTGAAAAGAAGAAATTGGAAACGATTGATGAGAACAACCCGATTGTAGAGGAACCTCAACCATCAAAAAGAGAACGGGAATTGGTAGCACAAAAGGCACGAATGTGAAAGCATCGTCGTAAGACAGATTTAGATACCGTAGTTGGAGACACACCCTCTACAACAAGTGAATATGAAGGGACACCATTAAGCACAAGAGAATATGGAGGGACACCATCTAGCACAAGTGAATATGGATGGAAACCATCTACTGCAAGTGAATATGGAGGGACACCATTTACCGCAAGTGAATATTGTTGGACACCATCCAACACATCTCAAGTTGAGAGTACATCATCACTCGAAATTGACGAAGAAGGTATGCCATCATTCCCATTGAACCTCAAGGTATGTCTTCTTCTCCACCCTGGATCGAAGGTATGCAATCTAGCCCACCTCAATTAAATATTGATGAAATTCCTAATGTTGAGATGTATGTACCTAGGAGAACACCACCAAGAATTTTGCGTAGAAAGCCAAAGTATTTGATTAATATTGATGATGAGATTTTGCAGCACATGGAAGGTAAGATTTCAACACACACTTGTAGAAGATATGCTGATAAGATTTGGGAAAGATTCTTTGAAAGGCTAAATGAGACTGCAAGATGTCAACTATTTGTTGAAATGATGTGGGGTGTAAAGTATAGGAACATCATGAAGACTCTTGGGTTGAGAACATCGAATGCATCGAGTGAAGACACTATTGTGAAGAATCTAATGGATGCTTATGAGAGTGTGGGTAAGACCTCACGCTCAAAGGATAGTAATGTCACCCGACATGTGATTACATCGACTTTGGTAAGTTTTCAAACAAAGAGAGCTCGCCTAATTAGAAAGACTAGTGAAAAAACAGGAATTAGTAGAAAAACTTTATCAAGGGCCATTCAAAGGCGGCAAAGAATTGAGGGCAATGATACAAATGAATTATGGGCATTCTCGGGGAGACTGTCACGAAAAGATAAAGAAGTTGTCGAAGCCTTGAGAACACTAATTGAAGAGTATTGGAAGAATAACACAAGGCCATCTCCAAATCAAAGGGATGTGGTAAGAAGGAGAATCGGTAGTCGGAATCGTGAGCCACATCCAAAGCATTTTTTGGATATGACTCAAACCCAATTTTTTCAGAAATTTGAAAATGATTATCCTCAAATTAGTATTTCTCAAAGATATTTTGAACTGCTTAAACCTTTTTATGTCAAGATAAATCACACACGCACTACTTGTTGTTGTAGACTACATATTGAATTTTCTAACCATTACGATGTTTATCGTTCTATATGTTTAGATTTGCATACTAACGATGTTTTGCAGGATTGTGGCATAGAAGCCCCACCAAAATCTTCAAGAGAGTTCTTATCAAAAATTTTATGTCAAATAGAGGATGGCCAGATATTCTATAGGACAACATGCTTGGATGGTTCATGCGAGCGTTGCGGTGGCTTCCAGTGTATGCAAGTATGTCAACATATGGAAAGCACAGATGAGGTGGGACAAAAACTAGTAGAGTTTGGGAAGTATAAAACAGTGGCATATGCTACAAAAGATGGGTCTCAAGCAAAAAGGTGTGATTTGGTTATTGAGAAGATTCCAGTGTACAAATTTATGACCACATTTCGTGACAGTATACTGTCTGAGTATGCAATGCATACCCATAGAGCCCGATGGTTGGACATGCAATTCAAGCTATGCAAGGACACCTTTCCAGTTGGAAGCATAGTATCTGTGGTTGACTTTGCAGAGAACTACACTCTACAACCACAACATGAAGTGTAGTCACAATATTACAACTCTACACAAGTTTCGATATTTGTGCACATAGCATTCATTCATGCATCTGATAGTACAGATGAGCAAAGGAAGGTAATGAGGGAGTACCACTTTTACATTAGTGATGATCGCACACATTCTGCAGAGTTCATGCAAGGTTGCTTCCAGATGTTCTACAGTGGTTTGGCTCAGAGGGGCATAGAATACGATCAACATATAATATGGTATGATAACTATGCAGCACAGTTCAAGAACTTGCGCATATTCTACTGGTTGTGCAGGATGCATGTCATTACAGGTGTTCAACATATGTGGAACTTTTGTGAGGCTGGACATGGAAAGGGGGAGCATGATGGTGCAGGAGCATGTGTGAAAAGAGCATTAGCACGAGAAGAGTTAGGGTATAAAGACAGTGCAAAGTTGATAGATGCAAAATCAATCATCGAGTGGTGTAATGCTTTGATGGGTCCAAGTAATGAAGGTACATCTTCAGTTCATAGATTTTTTTGGTTGATGGATGATACTAACATTGCACCATATGAAGACTATTGTACACTAATAGGATCAAGTGAGGTACACTCTTTCCTTAGCTCAAATATAGGTTCATGGAGTATCGATACACGAAAGATGGCATGCTTTTGTTCTTCATGTACAATGCAAGACTGGAATGATTGTGAGTCAGGGGAGTGGGTTGACAAATGGTTGACAAGTTATCTTAGCCCACTTCACACGTATCACCCTCCAACGGCATTGGAACTGACACAGATAGAATCATCGGTTGATTTTGACCACATATCAGATCTAGTTCAACGAGGTGATATATCTACTTTCTTAGTTGTTGAAATTCCATATCGTTAGATCTTACTTTGTACTGTATTCGTAATGTTGACAAATTCCAAGAGATTTTTTGCACCTATCAATGTAGGGCATGTTTATGCAGTTATTGCAGATGAAGACAATGAAGAGGGAACAGACTATTACTTGTGTCATTGTGTTGAGACCAAAAAGAAATTGGAGGCCCCACTTATAGATGGAGAAAACATTGAATACCCTACAGGATCAATTGTGGTTACTGGAACATGGCTTAGAAGGTACCCACATTCAAGTGTTAAACATTGGCTATTTCAGGACTTTGACATGCATCGTAAGATTCTTCATTACTCAAACCTTGTCGTGGCAACCAATGTTCATTTGACCAAATATGGGGGTAGACCTTTGAACAAGACGTTATGGAAGGTTCGTGAGTCTGACCATGAGGCAATACTTGACACAATAAAGAGTAGAGCAGACCCGGATGGTTCATTGGATTAATTTGTAAGTATATGCACATTGGTTCTTATTAATTTATACTTGTATGCACATTGATTTGTTTGATGCCAATGCTATCATCTTCTTTTACAGTGATTGGTGTCCCCTTGCAAAAATTGCTGATATATGAGCCATTGAAGAGAATGTCAACCAGAAAAGCAATGCAACATCCTTATTTTGATGCCTGCATGCAACATCTGTAAGTGCCTTCCATCTATTTTTATTTCATTTCCATTTTGGATGCTCTTTCTTTTTCTCTTTTACTTTGCGTATTTGTAATAAACTACTAAGGGTTGATTGATCTTTCATTGCAGAAAATGTTGATTTAAGAGCCATTATCAAAAATCTCAGTGAAAAAAGCAATGCAACATACTTATTTTGATCATTTTGACAAATCTCAATTTTGATTTCAAGCCATTATAAGAGATAATGTGAAGCTTAGCGAGGGAATCTCAAGTTACTCATTTGAAGTTAACCTCATGATGAGCACCTATGATGTAGACATTTAAAAAGAATCTTGAATGTATGAGTGACATTGTAAAAGATCTGACAGAACGAAGTGCCAGAGGCATTGTAATAAGATTAAATTACATAATGAGATATACTCAAATATTGTAAGGTTGAAGTTCATGTTTGGTGTAGTAGCACCTTGTTCTGTAAATGCCTTGAGTAGGAAAATTTGCAAACTTTGAATTTTGAAATGTAAACAATGTGAAAAAGGTCATATAAAGGTCATGTAAACAATTTGTACACATTTTTTTGCAACTCGTGTGAGCAAGTGGACTATTCCAACATGTCCTAATAGGTATGTTTATGGTAGGGATGGTCCTCTTTCGTACCGAAACACGTGGAATCGCTCCGAGCTATGTTCCACCAGATTGATCCCTTAAGGGTCCAAAGTGCAAAATAGCTGCAAACTTCAACATGCTATTACTTGGATACCGTGATGCTTAGAAACTTCTTGTCTGACCCTACAAAAAGGCGTTGGACCCCTCTAGAAAAACCTCTCTTGATTTTGGCTATCTTGGAGTGGTTTTCTCGTGGTGGTGGATTTTCACTTGATGGAAAACGTGTCAAATTCAAGCTGTGCAAAGTTGCAAAGTGGTGCAACTTTCGCTCTGCAAATCATGTGAGCAAGCGGACTATTCCAACACATCCGAATAGGTATTTTTATGGTTGGCATGGTCCTCTTTCACACCGAAACACGTGGAATCGCTCCGAGCTATGTTCCACCGAATCGATCCTTTAAGGGTCCAAAGTGCAAAATAGCTGCAAACTTCAACATGCTATTACTTGGATACCGTGATGCTTAGAAACTTCTCATCTAATCCTACAGAAAGGTGTTGGACCCCTCTAGAAAAACCTCTCTTGATTTTGGCTATCTTGGAGTGGTTTTCTCGTGGCGGCGGATTTTCACTTAATGGAAAACGTGTCAAATTCAAGTTGTGCAAAGTTGCAAAGTGGTGCAACTTTCGCTCTGCAACTCGTGTGAGCAAGCAGACTATTCTAACACATCCGAATAGGTATTTTTATGGTAGGCATGGTCCTCTTTCACACCAAAACATGTGGAATCGCTCTGAGCTATGTTCCACTGGATCGATCCCTTAAGGGTCCAAAGTGCAAAATAGCTACAAACTTCAGCATGCTATTACTTGGATACCGTGATGCTTAGAAACTTCTCGTCTGATCCTATAGGATTGCATTGAGCCTGTCTACAAAAACCTCTCTCGGTTTTGGCTATCTCAGAGTGGTTTTCCAGTGGTGGCAGATTTTCACTTGATGGAAAAGCATCAAATGCAAGCAGTGCAAAGTTGCAAAGTGGTGCAACTTTCATTCTGCAACTTGTGTGACCAAGCGGGCTGTTCCAACACATCCAAATAGGTATGTTTACGCTATTCATGGTCCTCTTTTGCACCAAAACATGTGGAATCACTCTGAGCTATGTTCCACCAGATCTATCCCTTAGGTTGGAGGAGTCTTAAGTTGCAAATTTGTAAGTTGTTTAAAGAAACAAATTTGAAATGATATTGAATGGCCCACTTAGCAATAATTGCATCTAAGTGATGCTCACAGAGGTGAGGCACTAGGCCTTCCCAGGAGGTCACCCATTCCAGTATACTCCAGCTCAAGCGCTTAACCATGAAGTTTTTTCCCCAAGAAGGATAGTGGAAAAGGTAGAATCCAATGTACTTTTGATGAGTGGAAAGGAATTCCTAAGAGACATGAAGGAGGAAGAAGGAGTTTTCTATGCAATCATGTTGAAGCCAAAGGAGGAGGAGTCACCTAGTCGGCTACCTATGACAGCAGAGGTGAAGCAACTATTGGATCAGTTCAAGGATATCATTTGTGAAGGCACACCAGCTACACTGCCACCTAAGAGGGCAATCACTAATCAAATTGACTTTGTACCAAGAGCAACATTTCCTAACAAGGTTGCATACAAAATGACATCGGAGCAGAACAAGGAGATAGCAAGGCAAGTTCAAGAACTTTTGGACCAAGGGTTGATCAGGAAAAGCATAAGCCCATGTGTTGTTCCATTGGTGTTGGCACCTAAGAAGGGAGATAAGTGGAGAATGTGTACTAATTCTAGGGCCATAAATAGGATAACCATTAGATATAGGTTTCCTATTCCTAGGATAGAAGACTTAATGGACTGTTTAGGGGGGTGCTAGGTACTACTCCAAGATTGATTTGAAAAGTGGCTACTATCAGATTAGGATGAAAGAGGGAATAAGGACTATGATATAAAGTCCCAAGAGTGTTTTTGATGAGTGAATTGGAAATAAGTTTGTTAGGGGCCTGCGGTTTGGGTAAGTCTTGGACACTGTGAACATTTTGAGCAATGTTGCCTTGGCTATTTGTCCTAAAAGTTGGAAAATGACATTAATGATGCTCTAAGCCCAACCAAAGGGTCCTAGAATGTGGGAGAAAGGTATATAAGGTCAGAAAAACCCTAATACCTGGGTTGGAGGATTGTTTTCACGAATTGAGACTTGGAGAGTACATTTTTGTGATTGGAAGAGAGCAAGTTTTCATTGAATTTCTGTGTTTGAGCCTTCATCCAGTCAAGAATGGATTGAAGGGACTTATCTAATGCTTTGAGTCTTCCATTTGTGTCACTTAATTATCTTGTGTAGCATTAGATTAGTCATCTAGACCGACTGGTTATCTTTTTGCAAGTTTCTGGTTTTCTTGGTCTCATTGACGGTTTAGGTCAGTTTTGTGAATAATGAGTCCCACTTAACTTCCCATGGCTTTCCTCTCATGGCCACTTGGAATCAAGTTGGGGACTATGTAAATAGTGTACATATAGGTTAAGGGGTCTTGTTTTACAGGGAGGTGATGAAATCATCAAGCACTAGGCGAGTGCAAGTGCATTCTTGCTAGTAGCTTGGAGAGGACAGTAGCAAGGAGAGTTGCTAAATGGATTGGTTTGTGCCAATAAAGAGTATCAGAGTGTAGGCACATGTATCTCAGTCATGTGTGTGCTAGGAGGCGAGCTGAGGAGGTCGTTGAAGCCCTCAAAGAAGGAAAAAGAGCCAAAAACCATAGGAACCCTTGAAAATAGGGGGTTTGAGGACAATCATATGTACAAAAACTTGTAGGACCTAAGGCTTCATAAATATTGGAGCCTTGATGATCAAAAGAAAGAATTTACAAAAACATTTGGGGGTTGTTAAGATTGATTGTGAGAAAAGTCAAGAAAACGAGTTCTAGGAGGCCAAATTGGGGCAAAAGGCTACAAGGCCTAAAATTGAGTTTTTTAAGAAAGCGATGGGTAAAAGGTGAAAGAATCCAATAAGATGGATCAGTGAGGAGATAAATCAACAAAGGGACAACTAGGATACTGGTGTGGGGACACCTCGACTCTTGAAATTTATGAAAAGCTTCATAATTTTGTAATGTTTTAGTCATTTAGAATTTCGTGGGACCATGTTAAGAAATGGTTAAGTGTTTAAAATTGCAATGATATATTCATCAAAAGGATTAAATGACAGTTGTAACTGAATGGGAATATTGGGTAGATGAATAATTTGTCTAACTACCCTAGAATCTCTATAAAGAGACAACATGTAACCGAATACGGGGAGATAGAGGAAATAGAGAGTGCAACTACGAGAAAACAAAAAAGAGAGTAAACAAGAGGGAGAAGAAATCGGGCTCTTTGGCCAAATTAAAGCATGTATGTTTTTGAAGTGTTAATATCTGGAATTCGTTAAAGAGGAGTTTCCATTTCCCGTCGCGTCGTTCTCTCTATCTTTCCTGGTTTATTGTTTTGAAAATTGTGAATGCATATTAGTTTTGAAGGATTCACTATTGTTTTGAATGTCATGGATGCCTTGTTTTCGGGTTTCTTTATGACAGTCCCGAATGGAATGGGAAAAACGGTTTCAGTTGATAGGGAATATACGTAATATAACCGAGTGTGAAATTCTTCTATGGTTTTAAATGTATAACGGTTTTCAAAGAAACCATTACATCGCTCGACCATTGTGTTTGAGCAATGTGTGACTCGGGCTTTCAACAGCGGAAAGGTGGCGGATAGAATTAGAGGCTTAAGAACATGTCTTGATTAGTAGTGATTAGTAGTGATCAGTAGGTTAAGGAGTGAGAAGGGTGGATGAGCCACTATCTTGTGTTGTGTCCTCTGCATCAGAATGGTATCAGAGGCAGAAGGTTTTGAGCATGTAGAAGGCAATCTACACCAGGAAGTAGTGTGGGTTCTTGGTTGCAAGTTGATCCATCCAAGCTGCAGGAAGGACGCAGTTGTTCTTGCATGTGTGAAGATCTCAAGTTGGGGTCTTCGTATTGTCTACATCAAGATGAAGCTAGGTAGAAGGTGCAATGAGAGCAACCACTAAGAGAATGGTGGGAAGCATCTTCCAAAATCTTGTGTGGGTAAGATGGCAGTATTCAGGATTCAATGGCAATATTTAGATATATAAATATTGTGATATTGCTATCAGGATTCAATCATGTAGTTTTACAAGTCAAACTCATTGACCCATGATTCATCAGTAGTGGTTCACAAGAACCCATCTCTCATGATAAGGAATGGTTCATAAGGAGGAAGATAAATCTTCATACATTTCTTCTATCACAAATGAGATAAGTGCTTGGTTTCATGAAGGTCATGAGACAACCATTAATGGGGAGTGGATACATGAAGAAATAATGGAGAATGATAATGGCTTCAGACCTGCTATAAAGGAATTTTTTTTTCGTTTCAATGATGCAAGAGGTTTTTGGTTTCACTACCAAAATGAGCCTACGAAGAATGCATGTGAAACTCCTTTTGACCTTGAGGGTGTACTTACTCCATTTCAAGGATCATGCATTGAGGATGACATAGATCAATGCTACAGCTAACCAATTAATAATTATACATGTGAATAAGTCAAACATGTACATGTCAATAAGGGAACTACAAGTATTCATAAACGTGTAAGCCTCAAAAAGTATACAAACAAATACATAGTATACACAAATTAAAACAAAGTATATGCATGA
Source organism: Sequoiadendron giganteum (assembly GCA_007115665.2). Classification (NCBI taxonomy): domain Eukaryota; kingdom Viridiplantae; phylum Streptophyta; class Pinopsida; order Cupressales; family Cupressaceae; genus Sequoiadendron; species Sequoiadendron giganteum. Next base: position 144,750,267 of record CM021109.1, on the reverse strand, counting down.
AAACATGTAAGCCACAAAGTATACACTCAAATGCATGTAAGTCACAAAGTATAGATGTAAGTTGTAAAGTATACACTTGAATATACGTAACTCATATCTATTGAACCATCAATTTAGAATGCAAATATGGACAAGCATCAAAAAAAGATATTTGTATTAACCAAATAGCCATGTAGGCATACATAAATATATGTCGATATAAGTATGAAATATATGTACAAAATAGCCATATAGGCTTATGAGAATGCCATCTAGGAATACAATGTCAAATATGTCCAATAAAAAATATGTACAAAACTGCCATGTAGGCATACAATAAAAGACTATGGAATCAAAAGTCATTGCTCTCCATGCCTAGGAAATAAAATCTTTCCCTTTCCTTTTCACTCGAACGGCGATAGGTCTGTCACTCGTTTTTGCTGCGCTCGTGGAGTGCTCCTGCTACTCCTCCTAGGGTTTAGTTCATGGTGAAGTTTTAACTATTACAATAAGAAGTAAAGACATGAATATATAGAAATTACATTATAAAAAATGATATATTTGACAAAATAATCACTTACAGCCATCTCACGATCTCTCTCCACGAGGGAAATATCCTCATGCCCATGCTCAGGCGTGCTCAAACCTTGTATAAACCATACAAATAGACAAAAACTACATGAATCAATAATGGTTTGATTTCTGACTAACTAACATCTATAACAACAAATGTAAATTAAAATATTTCCCTCATACCTCTTCTGTCAGAGCCATCGAGGATTGTATAGCAGATGTCACACCAATATCCATTGCCCTCGTCACATTTGGAGGTGTATCATCTCGCAACAACTGAAAATAAAACAACAAATTATTCAACATAATCAACGATGTGCATGTATAAACTACACAAATCTATTAAGTATTTGATTCATTAGTTAAACTCTTTATTCTATTACCTGCGTGAAGGTTTGAGTAAATCCATCGCCACTGGGAAGTGTTCCATCAAAACCTCCAATATTAGTCTATTCAACATCCAAAATTGCATATTAAATTACCATTCGTAAAACAATTCCATTAATATGCAATAAACTTATAATTGTTTACTAGTTACATACCCTAGCGATAGGTGTACTGCAAAAATAGGTTGGTGGGGGGCCGGTGTATCCAGTCTCAACACTATGACCCTACAATTTTATTAAAATCATAAAACATTTTTAGTTAATCTTGCATTTCAAAATTGAAATTTAATAAATTAAATTCAATGAACACATGCAATAACTTTTACCTGACTATCAATGCCATATGCCTCATGCAAAATGTCAGCTGCCCTCTCCATCTCCATAGCTCCAAACGGATCCTGCGTACCAGTCTCCTGAGGGTCGGTGGGGTCATGTGAACAAGTAGCTCCGCAAGATTGACATACATGTGTTCAAAGACCACCACTAGAAGACTCTCCTGGATGGCACTGTAGAATAGGGCTAGTATGATGGATGACACTCTGGGTCAAAGTGCTGATTGCCTACAATGTCTCTAGGTGAGCACTTTCCTTCACGATGGAAGGCATAACAATGTGCTCATGAGGCGGCCTAGCGAGAGCTCGTCTACCTTGCCGCGTAGGATCCGGATGTGCACCAGGTCTATCCTGAGCTGACCCCCCACCTCTCCCCTGGAAATCCCTCATATCAAAATAATTTGGGATTTTGTTCAATATGAACTCACTGTATAGTTTCCTAAGGAAATATTGTGGGACCTCGCAATTGTTGCACGGTGGGTAATCGAAGACCATGTACCACCTATCATAAAATCGCTCCTTCATTTGTTGGTGGTGGCACCAATGGATAGGAAACCTCTTTGCATTGAGGGTAAGATTTTGATTTGTGTGTGGGTCGGTGAATAATGAGCACAAATCACCTTTTGTTATTTTTAAATCTTTCACATCCTTGTATGATAGTTTATTTGTATAATACTCCCTAGCCGCCTACCTCCTATCTTCCCATCCAGTTATTTGTTTGCTAATTGAATCTACGTTTGTTAACATATCTTTCAAGGAATTTGCTAGGGTCATTCTTTCTGTGGTTGAACCATTTGGATCACTCAACCTATTGATCAAATCCTCAATTTGTTTTTTGTTATTTTCAATTTCACTCATTAAATTTTGTTGAGTGCCAGGAGGGGGTTGAGTGATTGGTGGAGGAGGTTGATTTTGTGGTTGATTTTGATCTTGAGGATTTGGTTGGTCCTCTTGTTGAGGATTTTGAGGGTTTGTAGGTTGATTTGCATCTCCTAAAATTTCAAACAAATAGATATCAAATTCAACCTAAAACTAACAAATTCAAAATAAAAAGCATAGAATCCTTACCTCTGACAACTCCTCCTCGTCGTGGTGCCATCGTTGCGAAGAAATTTGGATGCTTGGTGAAGAAATTCCTCTCCCCGAACGTGAGCGCGCTATTTTGGTGTTTTTGGCCGCGGGTGCACAAAAAAAATAGTCGAAATGCAAATGAGAGATTTGCATTTCTTTTTTTACTTTTAACAGTTGATAACGCAAGCGCGTTATAACGCGCTCACATTATCTCTTTGTAGTTTTTATCCGCCGGACCTTACCTAGGTTTAACCGACGACATAACGCGCTCGCGTTATGTCCAAAAACTTTTTTTTTAAAGGGTGTCCACGGAATGGCTACCCATTTCCATGCACCCTCCTGGATTTATATGACAAAATTCAATTAAAATGGAGAAGTGCAGAAGAACAAAGCAAGATTGGTTGTAAAAGGTTATGCACAACAACTTGGAATAGATTATAATGAAACTTTTGCACCTGTAGCATACCTTGAAACAATCAGAATGTTATTGGCCTTAACAACACAAAACAATTGGTTAGTTCATTAAATGGATGTTAAATCAACATTCATCAATGGCTATCTAGAAGAGGAAGTATACATTGAACAACCACCTGGACATGAGATATCAGGACAAGAAGACAAAGTCTACAAGCTGAACAAGGCACTGTATGGTCTGAAACAAGCTTCAAGAGCTTGGTATAGCAGAATAGACAACTATTTCACAAATAATGGATTTACCAGATGCAACAGTGAACCCACAATGTAAACTAAAATGAATGAAAATGGTGAAATTCTAATTATTTGTCTATATGTTGATGATTTAATCTTAACTGGAAATTTGTCAATTGAAATGTTCAAAGCAGAAGTGATGAAAGAGTTTGAGATGACAGACTTAGGTCTAATGAAGTATTTTCTGGGCATTGAGGTAACACAAAATGACAATGGAATTTTTATATCATAGACAAAGTAGCTAATGATGTTTTAAAGAGATTCAATATGGTGAATTTTAAGTCTACACCCACACCAATGATAACTGGTCTGAAATTTAGAAAAGAAGACAAAGGCTCAGATGTGAATTCAACTTTATATAAGCAGCTAGTAGGGAGTCTGATGTATCTGATAGCCACAAGGCCTGACATCATGTATGCAATCAGTTTAATCTCCAGATTCATGGAAGCACCAAAAGAGTCACATTGGATGGTTGGAAAGAGAATTTTAAGATACATAAATGGAACTAAAAATTATAGCATTCAATATTCAAGAACAGATGAATTCAAACTAACAAGTATTACTAATAGTGATTGTGTTGGAAGTGTTGATGACAGGAAAAGCACCTCTAGCTATGTTTTTCACTTTGGCAGTGGAGTAGTTGCATGGGCTTCTAAGAAACAGCCTATTGTCACATTGTCTTTAGGTGAAGTTGAATATGTTGTAGCCACAAGTGCATCTTACCAAGCAGTATGGATGAGAAGAGTGTTGAAGAAACTTCAGATTGAACAGATTGGGACTACAAAAAAAAATTGTGATAACAACTCAACCATTGCCCTCTCAAAGAATCCAGTGTTCCACAAATGCAAAAATCACATCGATACTCGATTTTGTTTCATCTGAGAGCTGATCACATATGGTGAAATTATTTTGGAGTTCTACAGGATAGAGGAACAACAAGCGGATATTTTCACGAAGGCATTGGACAGAGACTCATTCGTCTATCAAAGAGCCAGACTGGGCATTATAGACTACAAGAGTTTCATTCAAGGGGGAGTCTTGGAGTTTCACTCCACTCCCGCGACTGGTTCCTGCTCCTACCGCACCCCCACACCCTTAGAATCACCTGCTCATGGTTTGGCGGAGTCTACCGGGCTACCACAGGCCTTCTCTCTACTATCCAAGGTCTCGCGGCTAACTCTCCCACAATCTACCACATTACTGTGGTCAAGCTCTTCATAGTCTACCGCATTACCATGGTCATGCTTCTCATTGTCAGCAGTTTCATGGTGGCAATTATCATAATCTACCTCACTACCGCGGGTTAACCACATGATGTCTGCGGCAATGCGGTTAACCGTCGGTTCACAGTTACCTCCATACCATCGTTACCCTTCCGACCACACGTATGGTATCATGGTGATCATCATCACACCTTGCCTAGTCATTTACTAATCGTCAAATCACGGTTATCATAGTCTCGTGGTTCCCTCACTAATCGTCTATGGTACTGTGGTGGACCATCTATTGACTGCCAGTGTGCCTACTACCATATCATGACCCTCATGCTCCCTGACTACAATAATGCAGGTTAGCATTTTGTGTTGGTCACTACGGCCACTACAACCTCTCCAAATCTTTCGGCGGTAACGCGGTTTTCTGACTTCCTTTGACGGCGGTTGTTTGTGGTTGTTGTGTTGGCGAACAGATAGGATAAATGGCGTATATTTAAGTCTATAGGACTATTATTAAAACTGATTGGACTTTATTTAATAGGTTTTTGCTAGCATACGTATTTGCCTTTAATAATGTATTAATTTTTTACTCTGGCCATAAACTCTTATATAGTTGTTCTATCTTGATTGAAAAAAAAATTAAAATTAATTTTCCTGTGTTTTTTCTTTGCCTAATCCTTCAACAGTGAAGTCATAGGGATAAACCTTGTGCTCTACCCTTTCGTACAACCAGTAACATATTATTGCATCATGTCCAGCTTCCACTCCTAGTAGACTTGATAACAGTTGCACCCATACCAATACAATAATCCAATATACCATGATTTTTTCATAGTTGATGTAAATGAAGTAATATAGAAAACATTTCAAAGCTTTACTCTCTTTCCAGCTTGTGAGGTTATATTAGGGTTGGCACCCACATAAGTTGTAAGTCCCATGTATGGAACAACATACATAGCAAATACATAATTCACAGAGCTAATGTAAGGATTGAAGGGAGGATTGAGTCTGAATCCCACAGCTTCATCAAAAAATTCCATCCATGTTTTCACTCTCAAGTCCAGTAGAGGCCACGGAATGGCTTCCTTCACATTCTCTCTGATTATTCTGTTAACTTAAGAAAATACATATCTCATCTATTTGTGTGATTTCAGATGAATCACATAAATTAGTCAAAACTTAGACTGTGTTGTTTAACTCAAAATATAAATTTGCAGTCTATGAGTTATGAAGATATTGAAACAATTGACAAAATGTTAAAGAATCTAATATGACTGATTTCTTGAAAGACAAATTGCTCAACTATATCTCTAATTCGAAGATCCGGATCTTCTGAATGCCTTCCAGAAAAGGACCACCTCATGTGAGATTAAGTGCGAACTTATCTAGCCCCACCCCAAATACAACCCCGAGAAAGAATTCACACTCCAAATACTCAATATTCAGAGCAAAATTAAATATATCAGCATCTGATGGAGTCACTGGCCCTACATGGTATGTTCCACTGCTCGAGTTGTAATGAGGACACCATTGCTCGGCAGACAAGGATCCAAACATGATAAACAACATCACCATTGCTGCTACTTTCTCCATTTTGCCTCAACTTTCAGATACTCAAATTTCTTGAAGGGCAGATAGAAGTTTTACATTGTTTTTGCGGGTTCTCCAGTCATCAACGGTTGGTTAATTGAAAAAGATGGATGCCAACAGTATTCTAACCAATGTACGAGGCCACCCTTTTCACCACATATTTCGTTTAGAAAAACTGATAATCAAACTGTTAGTGACCATTTTTCTATATGCAGGTGTGAGTTGAAAGTGAAACCGAGTAATATGTGTGGAGAGAAAATGATTTTCTACTAAACATGTTATATATAGTTGGAAAATGTGTCTACTTACATATCTTATTGTCTATCAAATATTTTTTATTTTGTATATTAATTGATTGAAATTCAGAATATAGTACAAATTTTAATTTTAATTGATTAATAAATACTATCAAACATGTTGTATATAGTTGAAAACGTGTCTACTTACATATCTTATTGTCTATTCATCTGAATATAGTATGAATTTTAATTTTAATTGATTAATGAATACTATCAAGTACGTACTTAGAATGTTAGATAGACATTTGATTATTAAACTGAACAATATTTATGACTAGCTGGTTTCCACTACTGAGATGAATAATATTTAAGAATAGTCATTCAAAATAAGAAATTTATATAAGTGATGAAGTTGGATTAAATTTTTATATAAGTGATGAAATTGGATCAAATTTGGTTGTTTTTAGTTTTTCTAAATTGAAATTTCTGAGTAGATTAATTCAAGATTCTTAATGAGAAAAGTGTAATTCTCATTTACCAGTTTGTTTACTCTAAATTTTAAAATCTTACAAAAAGTAATTGTTAGATTAATGTAATTAATTGAAATTCAGAATATAACATGATTTTAAATTTCAGTTAATAAATACTGTCAAATATGAATTTAGAATGTTGGATAAGCATTTAAAATATGCATTTGACTATCACACTAAATAAAATTTAAGAATATTGTTTTTTACTATTAAATTGAATAATATTTAAAATAGCAATTTTATACTATTAAATTGAATTATTTAAGAATAGAAGTTTGATTTTAGACAAGTGATAAGGTTGGATCAAATTTGGTTTCATAATTCCTCTAAATTGAAATTTTGTAGTAAATAAATACTAATCTAGGACTCTTAAAGGAGATAAATCTAATTCTCATAAGAGTTTGTTTACTCTAAAATTTAAAACAAAAAAGTAGTTGTTAGGTTAAAATATAATTTGTTTTAATATTATGGAAAGTCTTGTGTAGAATTATCATCATAAAATTTTGCATGTAAAATTATTTTCATAAATTATTTGTTTTATATAAATTGATTGTGTTACAAGTTTTTGTAATTTAAATAAATTATTAATTTTATAGACAATTTTGTCTATTATACTTTCAAATTAAAGTGTAAGAGAATGAAAACATCTAACTCTATTTTCTATTTATTAAAAAAGTAAATGGATTTAATTTTATTTTTATTTTTTTTAATCCACTATGACCCCTCCTCCTCAACACATCAAACTCATTCTTCGCCCCTTCATATTTTTCATGCACCCTACCCTTCCTTTCCTCTTTCACTCCCCAAGTAAGAATCCTATCCTTTCTCACATATTTTCCATGATGAAAAGATTCCCTTGAATCTTCATCCCTCTCTTGGCGCACCCTCCTTTCATCCTACTTTTTTTGCAGTCTTGACCTATTTCCTTTTCTTCCTAGATCATCTCATCATTGCCTTTGTTTCCTTTTACACCCAAAGTTTATCCTCTTCTATCATCCATGGTTCTAGCCTCTTTTCCCTTTATCTATTCCCCATCTTATAGCTTTCCTTTCCCTCCCTTGTCTCCTTTATTTTTCCAATCTTCTGATCTAACCATACCTCATGTCTTGCACCACCATAGGTCCATGAAAAAGATGTTGGTTTCACTTCCTTCTTCTACCTTAGAGGTCATCATGAATCTTCACCATAATATTATCTTGCACATAATATTCTTTCTCATCCATTTCATCATGCATTTTTAGCCTTTGGGTTTGTAATGGATAATGGCAAAGGAATATTACAACACATGAATTTCCCTTTAGTGCAACATATATCAATCTTATATATGATGAACTCATCCTTAGAAATATCATTTGTAGAACATTTATGAGTTAGATCATTGAGTTTTCTCAAGCATTTATTAAAAAAAATGAAGTTCAATTAGAAATGAAAATTAATTTTATGGATTTGGTACTCTACAAGAAATACTCCATTGAACTTGTAGGTGATTTTTGTAACACCCCCAAATGTTCTTTTAAAATTTAAACGACTTTTTCCTTTAATCTACTTATTTAACATGTTAATAGAATACACATCTACCCTTGATGTTATAACATAGCTCAATCTAAACTCATAATGATGTTTAAATGATTTTTTTTGGTTAATTAGATTCTAGGATTTAATATCTTTCTAAGAGACATGAAAAAAAAGGTAATTCTTCCTTATAAGTTAAAATAAACTTAATTTCATGGGGCTAAATTTTATAGGAAAATTAGGGTCTTACATATAGCTACATAACACTTTCTTTAATCATGATTAGATGATGATGGTTAAAATAAGGTAAAGAAGATGTAGGTTACTTAGTTTAGCTATTCCACCATGAGTCACTATGAGTTAGACATGTGGAAACATGTCGATGGCCTTACACACTAAGTGTAAATATGAATCTATGATGTAGAAGATTATAAGGAAAAAATTGGTGTTGAGGGTTAAATTGAACAAGCCCAAATGGTGGGGCAATCCATTTTTTGTTCATCCCCAAATCCAACATTGGCCTTATTCAAGTGGTATAGTCTTCTAGGTGTCTTAAAATTTCTACCAAAATATTCTCTAGACCTTGACTACTTCATGGATCCAAGTAATTATAAAATTTAAACTTAAAAAGTAAAGTATCTTGTGGACCTATGAGTTTCCCTAAAGTTTGAGATAGTGGCCCTTTTGTGTCTAATATAAAAAAGTGACTATATAAGGTTTTTATCACTCTAAAAATGACACATGGATTGTTAGATTTTCTCAAATCCATCAAAATATCTCAAGTAGTTGAGGAGACCATCCCTCATCCTTCTTTCTAAAATATGTGATATTTTTTACTTTTTTATAAAAAAACATTAAAGCCTATATATATTATATTATAAAATAAATAGTGTCTATTACAAAATAGAGATTGTTCAAACACTTTTGTACTTGTAGTTTGCATTAGCCACCCTTCTTTTGTTTTGAAATTCTAGTTTGCTTGCGTTACAAAGACAATTGTCATTGCAACCCTTCTTTTGTTTTGAAATTCTAGTTTGCTTATGTTGCAAAGATGGTTGTTGTTGCACCAAAAGATCGACTTGTTAATACCCGATACAACTGCTAGACTTAATGAATCCATGGGAGGTGATTAAACCATGTCACGAACTGAGCCATGTCACAAACCCGAGCATTGCACTACACAACATAAGGAGACCAAGGGTGCACACCATGCAACAATCCCCCCTAGTGCAAGCAAGGGGTTCAAACCTCTGACCCAAGCTCTGATACCAATTGTAGCAAAGACTATTGTTGTTGCACTAGAAGATCGACCTATTAATGCCTAATACAAGCACCAGAGTTAATGAATCCATAGGAGGCAGTTGAGCCATGTCATAAACCCAAGTGTTGTGCTACACAACACAAAAAAACCAAGGGCACACACCTTGCAACAACTTGATCCATATTGATTCTGATAATATGATGGATGTTTAGTGTGCATGATTGAACTCCTTATGTCACATGCAAATTGCCTTTTATATAGATTTTCAATAGTAGAGTTCCTTTCAAACCTTCCATGAATTTGGCTAATATTTTGTCCAATTAATCTTACATTTTCACCAGTGCTTGTTAACATCCCTACACAGGATAAATGGATGGTATGGTTTCTAATAGAATTTGCAGTGGACTTGACTAGGTGCTACCATAATCAAGTCTTCTTTTATACCACCAGACTCCATGTGCATGCTTTTGACTTACTGAAAACCTATCAAGTTCACTCGCACTTGGTGCATGATGCAATACACCCCATCCCAAACCTTCACCTATTCTACAAAAAAACTTCATAAACTTCTGGAGGCGAGTATTATGCTTCATTTTGTTCTAAAGGTTTAAACAAGCTACTGTGTTTTAAAGGCTACATTACAATTTTTCCTTGCCGGGAAGACACATCGGAATGTTGAAAGAATTTTGGTGGACAGTACCCAACAGCAGCCAGATGTACATGATGCATGATCTATTGTTGGTGCTGAGGCGGATGCTGCTGAGAGAGATGGTGCTGATGAACATTAACTTGACGAGACACAATATCAGCAACAAGAATTAGATGTTTGTGATAACATTTTATTTCTTATGTTCTCTGATATTCTGATGATGGATCACGGAGTGTGATTCAAAACATTGATGCAAAATTACAAACACAATCTAAACCAGAAACATTCATAAAAAAATCCCTAAGACTCTCAAATTCATACCTTCATAGAATGCTTGTATTTATGATAACCTAATATTGCCTCAGAAGGCATAGCTGATTCTTGAAAAGGGCACCCTGTTGTTTCCATAGAAAGCATAGATGATGTGAGAAACTAGGGTGATGACCAAAGAGTCCAGACCAAGCTTAGGGTTGTATACATTTTTCTTAGCAAAACCAGGATCCATAACGTAGTAGATTCCATCAATCGTAAGAGAAGCCTCAACAATATTGGTAGCAACAACCACTTTCCTTTTACCTGGAGGAACAGGATCATAAATTCTAGACTGCATCTCACTGGGTAGGAAACTGAATACTAGCAATATGATTAGTTCAGGAAAATTCTTCCCAAGACCTTTCATTCGCACTTATAGAATCTGACATGCAATATCAAGTTCTTCTTGGCCCGTTAAGAGTAAAAAAATTGAACCAAATCAAGAATTGGAACTCGTTGACCTGCCAAGCTTTACTCCCTGCACAAGAACAAGACCAAGATGTTATTGAAAACCATCTTTAACCATGATCTCCTTGAACTGTGTAACTTACTGTAGGTCATGGTTAAAATATTGAGGACCATGAAGACAGTTAATGCCTTCATTTGTAACGTTGTCTGTCAGATTGTTTCCTTCTCTATAGCAATGTTGAATTTGATACTGTGGCATAGCTTAAAGAGCTTTCCATATTGGATGAAAAATATACTTTAACTTCCAATTCCCTGAGCTTTTTTTTTGCAAGCTTGAATTGTGTTCATCGAATCCCCTTCAATGAATCTGCATTTTGTGAGCCAATTTTAGACCTAAAAGCAAGGCATAAGCTTCTGCCATGTTATTTGTTCCCTTTGATAATTTTGATCATATTGCCTTCGACACATGACCCTTTGCATCTTGCAACACACTTCCTACACCTAATAACCCCAGATTACCTTTTACTGGCACCATCAAAATTTAATTTCAACCAATCAGCTTTCGGAGGATGCCACTTGATTGATTTTTTTGTCTACTTTCTGGCTTATGTTGGACATGGTAAGGATAACATAAAGAGAGTAGCTTTGAATCCCATGAGGAAAAAGTAGAGGAGCTATTTGAGTTCTTGCCACATAGGAATTAACTATTTTTAAAATTGCTATTTCTATTTTCTCACAAATCTTTGGAATTGAATTATGCTCTTTTCGAAATATACGATTGTTTCTTTCCCACCAAAAGTTTCATACTGCTGAAAAAAACAATCTGATAAGATGCATGGCCAGTTGTTAAATAACTCCAGAATTATATTTGGCAACAGAGATTTTCATTCCATTTTTTTATTGAAACCAATTCCAACATTGACATGAAAATTTTCATTGAATCAACAAGTGATCTGTTGATTATTCTAACTTACCACACAAAACACAATTAAATGGTTCTACTATTCGCAACTTTGACAATTTGGAGCTTGTTAGGATTTTATTCTCGATGGCCAACCATGCACATGAACTTGCTTTGGGAAGGACAACATCATGCCAACAAAATAACTATGCTCTATGTTGAGATTCTTCTCCAACAAAAGTTCATACCCTTGCTTAACATTATAATTACCAAATTTTTGATGGGCCCAAATGAGCTTATCGTCCCTTATTGTGTGGTTTATAACTCTTTTATGGAACAAAGTAGATAAAAGAATCTTTTGATCATTTGGAAAATTTAGATTATCAAATACTTTCCAATCTACATTTTTCTCTAAACAAGTGTTTTAATTGGACACTGAAAAAAAAAATCTGAGTTTGCAATCCCATGTCAATTGTAGGACCTATTTTTCTTGGTTTAAAAGCTTCAATGATCCCTAACGGTGGGTAATCATTTCATGAATCTTTCCAAAAGAAAGCTTTCTCTCCATTGTTCACCTCCCAAGTCAGGTATGGATTGATAATTTCCTTGGATTTTACTAGAAAGTTCCACATTTTAGAACCTAATGGGATTAAGTACAGTGAAGATTCTTTCTTGATTTTGAATTATTTAAATATTTGGATTTAATAATGTTAGTCCATTTTGAATTCAGTTTAGAATAAATATTCCACACTAGTTTGACCCCCAATGCTATGTTTCTTGCTTGCAAATTATGGATTGCAGTTCCTCCTTGACCTTTGCTTTTGCAAATATTATCCCAGGATATTAGATGAATCTTATTTTTCCCATCCATGTTACCTTTCCATAAGAAACTCCTTAAATTTTTTTTCAATTTTCACAAGCACTCCTTTTGGAATATTAAGAACTGACATGATATAATTTGGTATAGCGGAGGGAACTGATTTAATCAAGAGAAATCTTTGTACTAATGATAACCACCTACCTTTCCAAGAACCCATTCTACTTTGAATTGAAGACACAATGTTTGACCAAAATGAGCTCTTACTTATATCAACAAAGAAAAGGATCCTTAAATATTTGCATGGAAGGGATTCTCCCTTGAAGCCAAGATAATCACCAATCCTTTGGATATCATTTGGGGAAGCATTTAGGAAGAATATTTTAGAGTTAGAAGGGTTTTTCTTTTGGCCTGAATCCAAATTGTAATATTCTAATATTGTATTGATGGTTTTTGCCTCTTGCAGATTTGATCTCCCAAATGGTAAAGTATCAACAACAAATAGAATGTGAGTGGTTGATAGTTAGGAATAAGGGTTTGATCTAATTCCTTTCCATATGCTCGATGAATGTGTTTATGATATTGATCTGCTTAGAGCCTTTGCCAAAATGATGAAAAGGGAAGGAGATAGCAGATCACCCTGCCTGACACCTTGTGTAGAAGTAAAAAAATATAATGGATATCCACTAATGAGGATGAGAATTTTACACCTAATAGGCATGATAAAATCCACTTACACCATTGTTTTGAGAAGCAAGAACTTAACATCACTTTTGAAGAATTCCTAGTTTACTCTATCATATGCTTTTAACATGTCAATTTTTATGACCATTGTTGGGGTATTATTGAAAAAAATAGTGTGCAAAACTTCATGTGCTATTAAAGCCCCTTTTGATGTTTCCCTACCTAGAACAAAACCTCATTTCTCCTTAGATATATTTTTTAGAATGGAACTGACTAGGCTTAAGGAGATTATTTTGTAATTATTTAATAAGTATTGCAAAGGGAAATTGGCCTATAATCTACAAAGGAGGTTTGTGAATTCCCCTTAGGAATGAGAGCCACAAAATTTGTGTAAAGTTGTTTTAACATTTTATTGTTCCTTCTTGATTCTTCACTTGTCATTAAGAGATCAAAAGCTATAAAATCCCAACATCATTGAAAGAATAGAGTTGTAAACCCATATGTTCTAGGAGATTTATCTATTGCTAATGAGAAAAAATCCTTCTTAATTTCTTCTATTGAAAATGGTTTGAGAAAAACGTGATTATCTTCTTCTAAAATTAAAGATGGAATATTCTGTAGTAGTTTTCTTTTTAAATCTTCCACATTGATATTAGGGTCCAACTTTTTTGAGAAGAGATCTTCAAAGAAAGCTACAACTTCTTTTTAGATACCCTATTCATTTGAAAGAACTCAAGCTAAACTATTGGTAAGTTGGAGGATTGAACTAGATTGTTTGTGAATCTTTGTTGAAGCATGAAAATATTTAATGTTCCTATCACCTTCCCTAACCCAAATCTCTCTAGATTTTTTATGCCAATAAATTCATCTCTTTGATAAATTTATTGTATTAAATTTTGGAGATCTTTTTGCAACTCATAAATATGGGCATTTATTCCTTTTTGAATAATATGCTTGTTAACTTCAGCTAATTTATTTGAAACTCCTTCCTTTTGAATGAAAATGTTTTTAAAATGATGTTTGTTCCATTCTTTGATATTGTGTTTGATAAATTGTAGCTTGTTACATAACTCAAAACATTTTTGAGCCATGGAAAATGGTGAATTTTGCCACCAGCCTTTTATTAAAGGCACGAAAGATGGATCCCTCAACCACATTGCTTCAAATTTGAAATATGATTTGATCTAAATAATTTTATTTGAATTAGATTTCGAGAATTTAAAGTGGAAAATTCAATCTGACCCAAACAGAGATAAAAGTTCTAATGACCAAGAATATTGAAGAGAGCACCACTCTGTATTGATAAAGAAATGATGTGTAGCTTCAAGAAGTTGGGTCCACAAAATGTTCAAAAAGTGGAAGTGTTTTTCCTAATTTTCAGACTTTTCACTATTGGACTTCAAATTTGAAGCACTTACATATTGAATCTTTAAAAAGTTAGTAATATAAAATTTATTATTTTGAGTCTAGTTTTCAAATATGTAATCTATTCTAATACCCAGATGATACAAAATAACTTTTAATATGCATACATAAAAAGCACTTTTTACAAGTCATTTTTTTAGGACCATACCATGCATGTGTACAAACACCATAATTTGATCTACACAAAAGTATTTTTCTAATTCCTTCTAGGGAAAGATGTGTATTATAATGAAGATTGATGAAGATATTTTTTTATAATTTTTTCTTGATTAATTTTTTATTTATTAATTTTTTATTGGCCCTAATTGTTGGTTTTTAAAACCCTTGTGTACGAACACTATAACTTGACCTAGAATTATCATTTTTTGAATTTTCTTTTTTTCATTGTGTAAAGAATTGTTCATAGATTGATGCCGTATAATTTTTTAACAAGAAAATTAAAAAATTAAAAGCTATCAAAAAAATATGAAAACCTGATATTTCAAGTTTATGGACCAGTTTACTCATAAATTAATTAAAAAATAGAAAAAATAATCCAATCATTAAAAAAATTATATATTTGAAAACTAGACATTGTCATCTATTGTGTTTTAATTTCATAAAACAATTTTGAAAAACACCCCATCAACTATATTACCAAAGTTAGTTTTTTCTCTTGAAATTGCCATGACCTTGTATTTGCAAGTCCAAGGCTAAGTGTTGGGTTTACATGCCTTTTTTGAGCCTAAATCCAAACGAAAAACATGTATTAAGAGTTTCAAACTTTTTGTAATGAGTCTCCACTTTAAAATGGGTACCTATTCTAAAAAATGAATGGATAATTGTTTTAAAGCTGAAAAATGATACTTCCCTTGAATGTGGACCTAACTTCTTGCACTTATTCTGATATAACCTAATTGTTTTGATTGTATGGCAACAACAAGTTTTGAATGGACCTGAAACCATTTACAACAAGTTTTGAATGGACCTGAAACTATTTACAATAGGTTTTGAATGGGCCTGAAACCATTAACAATCAGGTTTTGACGGTGACCCACAACCCACTCAAAGAAGAACAAGCTTCTCATGGATACAACATAGACAACCAGTAGTGAATCTATTGTAGATCACCAAATTAATAACAAGACTACCCAAATCTACACTAATCATAAGGTTTTTACGAGAACCTTAAACCCAACAAAGCCAACTTTTACAAGGGATCTTGAACCTAAACCAAGTTTAGAAGGGAACATAAAACCCACTTACAACCAAATTACATGGACCAAAATCCCTTACAATACACTAGGTTTTAACGGGGACCTTAAACCCACCAACAACATTAATAAAAACAACCTTCCACCCAAATCATCAACCCACTGGCCAACATAATCCAACAGATTCGAGAGAATGGAGCTCAAAAAAAACCCCACTCCACCTCTATAGGAGTAGCTACCAAGGAAGAGAAGAAAGCCCCTTCCACTAAAGCCACAACACTCTGGCAACCTCTAGGACCACCTCAATAGGAAAAGAATCCACCTCAATAGGAGCTTCTGAAGAGGGTACCAGAACAGAGGGCTTCCCATCAAAGACACGGGATCCAGCTCCACCTCAATAGACACCACCTTCACCTCCATAGAAGACACTTGTTGAAGATCCCAATAGCAATCCAATTCTCTAGAAGAAAGGGAAAACTCAGCAACCAAAGGCAGCACAAGAGAAATGAGAGAGATCCCCTTAGGCCAAAACTTCAACTAAGATAATAGATAAAACTTTATACATATCCTAGATAACAACAAAACAAATAGAAACATGGGAAGCATAGGCTCCCTTTTGCTCCAAGAAAAATAGGGGCTCAAAAA
Source organism: Sequoiadendron giganteum (assembly GCA_007115665.2). NCBI lineage: Eukaryota > Viridiplantae > Streptophyta > Pinopsida > Cupressales > Cupressaceae > Sequoiadendron > Sequoiadendron giganteum. The sequence continues at coordinate 144,733,838 of CM021109.1, read as the reverse complement.
AATATAGCCCAACCATTAAACCAAAATCTGGGAGCAACCCAAACAAAGCATCCACCAAGAGAAAGACAACCCCCATTGAAAATAAAAACATCACAAACCATAGGGGGTTCAAGAACTCATGGTCATCCAACAACACCAACTCAAAAATAGAACAAAGGCCAATAGGAATGCCTTCCACAACCAGTCAACCACCCATAGTGGCAACATGAAAAGAAAACCACCACTCCATCACAGTCTCAATAGTAGAATAGTAATTAAGCACAACCCTCTTAAGACCCAAAAACCCCATGACCTCCTCAAACGACCAAGGGAGTTGGATAGATTCAACACTGGAGAAAGAAGGCAACAACCTACCCCTCATTCTGAAAAGAAGCCCTTGAAAGATTAAAAAAAATACCTCATTAAACAAGCACCAAGGGAAAACAAACATCCAAAAATGGCCCAAAAAAAGAGCACTAGTACCCATGAGGCAAAAGGAGCTTTCAAAGGTGCCCAAACAGCTAGCAAAAGCAAAAGACTACAACATAGCAGGCCAAAAACCAATGCTAGAAGAAAGCAAGAACAACACACTAGCCCAACAGGGCAATAGCAGCAAGAAGCCCAACAACAACACTTCTAAGCAAGCCAGTGACAACAACCAACACCACCCCACTGCATCCCAGCAAGCTGGAAACAACAGCCAACCTAGCAGCAAAAAACCTTCAGCATCATAGCAGGGCAAAAATAACAACCAACCTTGCAGCAAAAAACCATCTGCCTCTTCTGAATCTTCTCCTTCCTCTCCAATATTAGCCCATGATTTCAAATTTATCCACTCACTCTTCTTCCCGCTCCCTCTCTGCTCCATTGATCAAAACCTTATAAATTAATCTAACCTAATTTTTATGTGCTAAAAACCTTTCCTTTTGTTTAGCTATGTAAATTTACTATTAGATAGGATGCAATCCTTCAAACTATTTCCTTCAAAAAAATCTAAAAGTTTTGAAATAGATTTAGGAGGGGGTATGATACATCCTCTTTTTTCATTAGAAGATAACATTGCATTAAAGTGCCCCCTAAAATCACATATGATCAATTAATAATTCTAGAACTATAGTTACAGTATTCCATAAGGCTTTTTCTCTAATGTTGTAGATGGAACATATATACTTAACACCCAAAATTTTAGGTCAAACTGAGAAACCTGAAATAGAAGCCAATTTTGTATTGATGCCACCATTTTACCTTTTACTAATTTATGATTCCACATAACTGCCAGACCTCTAGATGCACTAATTGATGATGCATGGACATACTTCCATTGTGACCATTTATTAAATATTTTTTCATCTTACAAATCAAATAATTTAGTTTCTTGCAAAATAATGATATCTTCTCCACAAGCATCAATTTGATGCTTGATAAGGAACATTTTGTTAGGGGCGTTCATGCCCCTAACGATCCATGTTATGAGCTTCATTGGCTTCGAGGAGAGCAACGTTCCCCCCTTGGTCTACCATTCGTACCCAATATGGCTTGGATACCTGTGTCTATTTCTTCTTGTGTTTTCTTACTCTTTGGAGGTCTTCCTCTGAGTTTTGGAGTTGCCAACTCTACCTTTTATTGAATTTTTGTTTGGGAGATTGATAGGGTTTTTCTATAATAAAATCAATGAGGTTCGTTCATTACCTCATCTTCAATTTCATGAATTAGTTGGGATTCCACTTTATCTATTACCAAATCCACTACTTCAAATGCATTATTCTATAGGAACAGCTAATGAATATCTTATAAAAGCGGCTCAAATTGATCCTCATTAGCTAGTGGTGGAGAAATATTATGACCTACTTGACTTAAATGATTATCACCCTTAAGCTTCTCAACTTGATGATTTCACACTACATGACGAGAGTAGAAACCTGATTTTGACAATGAACCTCTTCTTGAACCTGAGCCCTAGGCCATTGAAGCTCTTCTCGAATGAGGCCAGAAGGTGATATATTTATTATGTTTGACCTTAAACAAATTTTTATTTCAACTAAAAAATATTATCTTCTATAATTCCCTTCCCTTTATGGAAACATGGTAGTTGGAAATTAACTCCAAAAAATTAATAGATATGATATATTCTAAAAAACCTAGATAGTAAAAAATTATTTTGGGGATTCCATATTTTTAAGGTAACAAGTATTATCTTGAACAACACTAAAATTAAAATTATTTTTTTCTTAGGGTAAAGATTAATATACACACTTTTGAAGACAAATTTAAACTTAATAATGTAAAATAGAATAATTGACTTTTAACTCAAATTATCCAACTAAACACTAAAAATAAAAGATAAGGTGATTAAATCCTATGAATTTCCCCTTCATATTCTATCAATAGAATATATATATTCATTTTTCATTCATGATAATTCCCTCTTTCTTTTAACACCACTATTGATTAAATAATTTATGTTAGTTAGTTAGTTAGAATAGTACTTCTAGACACTGAAAATTGACCACTTTCATTTGGACAATTTACCCCTAATCTGACCAATGTCATATCCTCTATATTAATTAAATAATACTCTATTATTTAATTAATATTCATTATCCTTGTTGGTGTTTAAAATAACAACCTAGCTAGGATTTGCAATTCTCTAAGAGGTAGCCAACCTGTATTCTAAAGAACAACTAAGGCTAGTGGCCAACTGACAAGATTCAATCAAAGACTAACATCTCCTACACTTCTGGCTCTACAGGACCAAGGTGGGTAAACCTAAACAATGTTTAAAACTTAATTCAACCATACACACTAAGGGAAGCATACTGACATTGCTTTTTATAACAGATAATTCCCAATGAAAACACACTAAGGGAAGCATTGACAACCTCAAACTTGGCTAAATTCTCAGTAACTCAACCCTCTCTTAGCCATTGGAAAGCAGGACACACAATAACATAGTAAGATTAAGAATGATTTTGCATTTAAATTTTGTTTCTGAGATGCACAAACTGAAAAATAGATCAGTGCCAGTTCTGGGCCATGGAGTCAAACACATAAAATGAATTCTCTAGCAAATAGTCCTCAACCAGTGGATTTAACTTGCTAATGCTTTGTATTAACTATTAGTGCCTTACACCAACAATCCTTCTCTTTATATCAATCAGATTCTTCTTATCAAATCCCATTTGCACACCTGAAATCACAATCACCTGCTCAAAGACTTTTAACCATTTCCTTGAAATAGAACAATGAACAGACAAAATAATCTCATGATACTTGAGATGATAAACTCAAAGACACTTTGTATTATTGAATTTATATAACTAAAAGTGTACAAAAATGGAGACAATCTAATGACATTCATGAATGTGGAAACACCTTCATGATGTTAATTGCATAAACTGGTTGTATTTACTTTTGAATTCATAAAATTACAGCTTACAAACTCAAACAATGACTCAGAAAATACAAATCTCTATCTACCTAGCCCAATACAAAAAATTCAAAACCTTTTACAATGAGAGAATAATAGAAGATATAGAAGAAGAGAGGCAAGCAGGAGCAGCCCTAAATTCGATCTGGAAGCTCCATTTACCGTTGATCAACTGAAAAGAATATCTCCTCTTCCTTTGCAGCAACAAACGTATTCCCTCAAAAATAACATTTTCTCATCATTGCCCAACAACAGAAAATTAGCCCATGTGGAGATTGTTCAAATTCACCCAGCTGGAAAATATCTTCTCCATTTCCTATGCAAATTCATTTACCTCTTTTTTTTATTTTCCCTTTGCAAAAAACATGTTGCATACTTTATAATGCTCCACTGTTGTGTTTTATTTTATTCATCTTCAATGAATAAAATACTACATCTTCACCTAACTGCAGTTTCACTTAAAGTATTTAAATACTTTACCCAGCAACACAAAGTATTTGCCATTTACCTGAATAAAATATTTTACCCTACACTTTTCATTTTATAATAAAAAATGTCTAGCAAACAAACTATTTACCTGTGCCTCATTTAAATATTTTATATTTTACCTCCTTGGGTGAATTATTTTACCTTCAAATGCCTGACCATTTAAAAATGCAGTGGGACCACCTCATTTTAAATCTCAAACCATTTAATCTTTTGAATTTTTTTAATAAAAATCCCCCCCGTGCATTCTCGCACACCTCCCTCTTGCGAGGCTTGCGAGATTTACCCTAAACTTGTTTTTTGTTTGCTCCCGGTTGCTTGACATTCATGTCGGCCTCCACTTGCAGGTTGAACCATCCTCCACATTTGCACGGGCTTCCTCTGGTTCTGGTTGTGCCTACCCCTGCTGGATGTACACACCCTGGCTTCCTCTTTTAGCATTGGCACGGGCATCTCATTTAGCAGGTCGAGCCTCCATGTTGGTCGCGGGCTCCCTCCTCCACCGGATGCACCCACCTTTAACCAGCGCGAGTCTCCTCACACTGCTTGTTGCACGGGCTTCCTCCAACATCACGCACCCCTTGTATCTCCACTTTCTTGTGTTGCACGGGCCCTCCAACATTCTTTGGACGACTCATCCTCTAACCTCACTTGGTTTGAGCTCCTCTAGAACCTATTGTAGGTCTCTCCTTTTTTGTGCATGGTTCCTCTCATCTAGCACAAGCTTCCCCAAAAGCATTTGTTTGAAATCGTCTAAAATCTTCTCACCATGTGCTTGTTGCGTGCTTATGTTGCCCGCATGCCTTCCATCTGCTGCACAGGCTTCTCCCTTGGTGCTGGTTCGAGCCTTTACCTATTGGCTTGTGCCTCAAATAACATTTGTATAAATTTTTCCAAAGCCTATTCAACAAATACATTTGTGCGTAACCAACAATCAAAGCATTCATGAGATCACATTTGTCTGGGTGCTATCAACTTAACAGTCCTCACATAATTTTTAATTATTGTTTTGCATTTGAATACAAAACCCTCTTCCAGGAAACACTAATTGCGTCCTATTCACTTGGATATCCTATCGTTGTGCTTTGGTGGATCTCCATCATATGGCCTGCAGCATAAGCATATCCTTTACCAAACGGTGGCACCATTACCATGGAATTTTCTCTTTGATTTGATGGATGTCTATATCCTTCACTTCGAAACAATCACTATTTACAATTCCATTCCAAACCCAAGCCATAGCTACAAATAGATGTACATTCATATAGTAAGATACCTCCATTATTTATGCTTTAGATCAAAAACATCAAACTTCTCAATGGTAGCATGCTTGAAGGCATTCACAAATCATCTGCAATTTCAAACTATAGGGATATTGGTTGGAAAGCACCGATGTAAACAACTAATAGAAATGTCTACCTTGCTAATGCACCGCCATTTACGGCTCCCACAATCTTGACTTCAATATTCTCTTTGAAGAATTCCACAACTGCGCAAAGCATGTCGGGCCCCATGTGGGTCCAACTAAACAAAAATTTGTTTTCAAACAAGTTTTGCCCTCAAACGTTCTGATACTGCCTTTTGAATACCTCAAGATGTTCTGGAAATGAAATGATAGATTGGGTTGCCATTAAAATCCATTTTCTTGCACTTTTGCAAAATGGTCAAAACAAGCCAAGTTGCCTTGTGAATCAATCTGGGAAACTAGTCACACAGCCTCCAGGAGACAAAAAAACTTGCAAGAATATGGTCTTTTGATCCAAAATTATAGTGCAAAAGACGGCTCAGAAAAATGTATCACGAGGTGGAAAATATTAACCGTCAAAGTTGCCCAACTGAACCTTCCTGAAACAGCAGTTGTTCTGCACCAATTGAAACTGACTCAACTGCCAATTTGTAAAAATAGTAACTCAACTCCTGATGAGCTGCCATCAAACATAGTGGAACATTAAGGTACCTTGAGCATGTGTGCAAAAGTAAATTGCTCGAATCATCATTGATCAAAAGATATTAACGATCAAAATTGACCGTTCAGAAAGGTTGTCAGGAATGCAGCTACAAAACAGAACAAACTACATTTGGTTTCGATCTGCTAAAAATAGAAAATCAGATCATGAAGTTCTGAAAACTGACATCTGAGATCCTTTAGGGGTGGAGAGTATGGAACAACATTCATTCTGACATGACAGTGAACTGGTTGCGAAAACCAAGCTCAAATAGGAAGCTGTTTCACAAAACAAACAATCTGCAAACAACAGAACAGTGTCAAAACCCTTCAACTTCACTTTTCAAAACTTTGTCAAAACTTATCATAGGAAGCTAAAATTTGACATGCCTTCTCACATAGGTCAATTGAATATGTTTGCAAATGGGTTTTGCACGACAATCAATAGGCTTTAAATTATAAGCCTCCAAAGCGGGTCAGTTAGGATTGATTCATCAGGTGCACTTCTGAAAGTGCAGAGGCAAAATTTGAAATAGGCATCTCAAATTTGCAAAATTTGAGAGTGCCATCAATCCCTTATCCCTTCATCCTAATTTATTTTTTCCATCATCTGTAAATCCTAGCCTAAAGTAAATAATTACTTATAATTATTTACTCCCATCACTTATCCCTTTCCTCCAAAAATTAAATAAATAATACATTTATTTAATTCCCCTCATGTCACATCCTCCATAACCTTTTTTCTAATATTGATTAATTTGCATAATCCTAGATTAAGGATGTGCATATTCCTAATCCTTGATTAGGGAGGTGTTACATCCTCCATAATATGTAAGTGGATCATTAATCCCCATTACCCACCTAATCATTTACCTAATCCCTCACTTACACATTCTAATCATTGATTAGCTATACTAACCTACCCCTTGGTCAACTCTTCCCATCCCCCAAGGAATTTTTAATTCTTTTTTGTCTTCCCAAGGTCCTTTTGAGGAATTTTTAATTCCTCTCTTGAATCTCCAAAGGAATATTTAATTCCTTTTATCATTCCCATGCACATCAAAAAGGAATTTTTAATTCCTTTAGTCAACCTTTGATCTCAACCCTTGATATTCCTCCTCCTTTCGATCTTGGCCATCCATTTCAATATCCTTTGCTAAATGACTAACACTTAGCCATTTTTGCATTTCAACCATTCTAACTCATACAACCATATGCAACCACATTCAATCACATTTCATCTCAAGCCTTCAATCACCATAGCCAAATCCATCATCCTTGCATCCAAATCAAGCAAAGACAAGTCGTTATGCTATCGAAATCAATATAAAGCACACATATCAAGCCATCGATGAGAGCAAACAACTCCATCAAGCTCATACAAGGTGAAGTCAGTGGTATTTTCATGTTCTTGTTTGAGTTTCATCTTTAGTCCAATTTTGAGTGTTTTGTTTTGTTTTTATCCTTTTTCTTGAGTTTATTTCTTGCATTTTAGATGGGGTAAAAAAATTGCACACATTTTTGGCACACCCGATGGGACCCACGTCATGGGTTTGCACTTTCACATTTTCTATTGTTTCATTTTTGCAGGTTTAGATTTACACGTAGGGGCGAATCCACCCTGACGAACGAATTTGCACCAGGAAATATGTGAACCTGCTAGAAGAGGCGAATTTTCCTGATATAGAGGAAAAGTTGCAAAACGGGCAAATTCGTCGATCCTCACTGAACAGGTGGATTTGCCTTGACAGGAAAATTCGCCCATCCTCATAGAATAGCCAAATTTTATTTGCAGAACAAGCAAATTCGCCCATCCTCACAGAATAGCCAAATCTGCTTTACAAAACAAGAAAATTCACCCATCCACAACAGAACAACCAAATTTTCTTTGTAGAATAGGAAAATTTGCACATCCTCACAGAACAGCCAAATTTGCTTTGCAGAATAGGAAAATTCACCCGTCCTCACAGAATAGCCAAATTTGCTTTGCAGAATAGGAAAATTCGCCCATCCTCAACTAAATAGCCAAATTTTCTCATCGAGACAAGCGGATTTACCACATAGAGGCGAATTTGAGGTGAACCCCAGACTTTAATCTTTAGTTTTTAGTATCATTTTGGTTTTGGTTTTACCTACTAACCCGCTAACTTGTCTATTTGTGAGTGTCCCTCATTTTTGCTAATGTTTTGTGTAACTGTTTCTCGTTCGTCCAAGACCATCGATTGGAAACTACTAGCACAGTTTTTGCAGAACGATCGGTCCAAGACATCTTAGTTAGTATGTCTATTTTTTTCATATCGGCTAGGAACACATAGATTAATTAAAGGATCAATATACATTGTTTGTTGTGCTTGTGAGTGGACTATTGACATATCCAATCCCCTTGCACCATTTGGTGATCCTGGGTGATGAGAAATTGCAGTTCATTCTAGCCCAGTTGAGTCTACTTAGGAGGTGCTAGTGTGTCTAAGCTCTCCCCTTACGTTATGTGTGAGCTTGAGGATCAGCTAAAACATCTAGTATCTTATTTCCTTAGAGGGACCTGCTTGGGATTTTATCACCCGGGGGATGATTCCAACCACGTGTTACCGGTGGGGTATATAAAGGGGGGAGAATGAAATTTGTACCCCGATATAGTCACATCGTGTCTAGTGAAGTGTCAAAGCTAGGGTGATACCTATATAAGACATGCAGAGTTTGTATGAATTTCCAATACCTCGTTGGGGCTACTGACTCATGCTTGTGGTGGGTCGGTGTTCACGGTTGTGCCATACATACCATCTATATATTGGGGACTCACAAGATAGCCTTGTTCAACCTAGATAGAGACCTGTGTACTAGCTACGACTTGGTGTAGTATAGGGGATGTGCACCATACCCCAAAGTTACTCATCACGTACTCCCTTGGGTTAAGATAGAAATTCTCATGGTGGACTACGATAGTCCTCGAGTGAGAGTGTGAAGGTGAGCTTGTGGCATCTACTGATGACCATGTGCCACTGGAATGCTATATATCTACCTTCATGAGAAAGCGTGCTTCAGAGAACCACCCCGATATCACAAAGTATTAACCTTTGGTTGTCTGCTCAAGGTGGTGGGCCTACATCAAGTTTGTAAACCCATATCACTAATTCTAGGATCATACTGCCTAGCGTGTCTTCTTTGTGTGATACCAGTGCTTTCATTTCCAGTTGAGTCAGTTTGGCCTTCTATCTGATGTTTGTCCTACTTTTTTTCCTTTTCCACAGTTAGCCCTTGCCTTCAGAGCCAAATTTTCCCCTTACAGAGCTGAATCTGCACTTTATTTAGGCAATTTTGTGTCCTAGTCCACTCCAGGTCATCTGTTTACGCGATTTTGTCTTTGTCAGAGGTGAATTTTCCTATGGGTCATGTTAGGCGACCCCATTTTTTCTCGTTCTCTGGAATACACGAGTCTTTCCACCCTTTGGGCGAGTTCCATCAATCATTATCCATCGAATTCACCTATTTTCCTCAAAATAGGCAAATTTACTATCCCTTAGAGGTGAACCTGTTGTTTACAGGGGTGATCTCATTTTCGGTCTGTGTCATCATTAGTCATCCTCCATCAAATTCACCTGTTTTCACATAATAGGCAAATTTTCCCCCTTTAAGGGAAAACTTGTTGTTAGTCCTAGCCAGTCTATATGTCTGTCCTTTTGCCTGTCAAATTCACACATTCTCTTAAGACAAGCAAATTTTTCACATCCTTGGGCGAATTTTCTCTCTGCAAGGGTGATTTTTCTTCCCATCTGAATCTTTTGTCCATCTATGTCAATATTTAGGTGAATCCATTTGTCGAACAGTCGATCTCGTTTTTAGGCGGATTTGTTCCCTGTCTGTACTGTTCAAGAAACATGTGATTTTGTCACCTCGTTAAGCAATCCTGAGAGTCAAAACTACTCGTTTCCCTGAGTTTAGGTGATCCTGACTTAGTTTAGGAAAATTTGCAAGAGTTTGGGTGATCCTACTAGTAGTTTGGGCGAATCTTCTCCTCATAATAGGCAAATTTTCTTCACAAATTTGCCTATTTCTTATACCATCAAAGTTTTGGGCAAATTTGATCTACCAGATAGGCGAATTTTCTTAGCTTCGCAAATTTGCTTGTTTCTTGTGCCAACCTGGACAAAGGTAAATTTGATCCCCTGGATAAGAAAACTGTATTCATAAATTTTCCTATTTCTTGTGCCATCTGAGTTTTGGGCGAATTTTCTCTCCTTGAACGAGTGAGTTTGCTAAACGCGGAGGCGAATTTGCCTTCACTAGATAGGTGAACTTGTAAGTTAAAGAGGCTTATCCGTTGTCCATACAAAATCCAGAGAGTCAATCCTTCGTGTCACAATTAGCCTACATCTTCCTCAATCCAAAATCATAATCCAATCATTTCTCATCTTCCTATTCATCTCCAAACCATCAAATTTTCAAAAAACTAGGAATTTATTTACCCCGACTTGCTAGGGTCATAACTTTTCACTCAGTGCTCGGAATTCAAAACCATTTACACCGTCAAAAAGGTCTCCAAGAGTACTAATTCAATCACTAATTTCTTTTTGTTTTTGATAGTCCTTTTTAACAACTGATGCAAGTTTCAATCCTAGATTCCGCTCAAAAGACCTTTGAAAACATGATTTACTACAACAGAAAAAATTGAAAAAAATGAAAGTTTAAATTTTCGGTTTTTCTTAATCTTGTCACGCGTAGACAATTTCGGACCATAATATGAGCTTCAATATAGTCCTAATTTGAGATCCAATCCAATTCTAAACTGAGCTTTAATCCCATCATCCTAATCTGAGCTTCAATCCAATCATAAAATGAGCTTAATATACATCCCAATCTGAGCTTAATATACATCCTAATCTGAGCTTAATATACATCCCAATTTGAGTTTTAGTCTCTCCACATCCAAGATCTTCTGATATTGAAATAAATCTTAAGATCCCTTCTTACAAATTCTTCTAATCCATTCTATTTATCTTGTCGTCATCTATTATTTTCTTTTAATCATCTATTCCCATCTTTTCAATATAAATCCATCCAATCCAATGTCATGAATCCCTATCCTCCTCCTGCACAACCAAAAATATTAGTCAAGGGGAATCCCAATTACGTTTTTGATGATAATGAAATTCTTTTTTATCAATATGAGTATGATATATCCCCTTGATTCTATCATTACTAGCAAGCTTTCCCCAACTGTCTTCCAAAATTCAATCACTCCTCTGAACTATCCTATCACACCTTCATCCACACCTAATAACAATCCTTATGCTTCCTTTGATAAGGGATATTTAGTATCTTCCCCATCCACATATCCATCATACCCTTCATCTATATCTCTTTCCTATCCAAGATCCACATCTTCCCAACTTAATCCACCATCCCAATATTCCTACCTTAATTCCCCATCCATTTTCTCTAACATCAATCCATCGCCTACATATTACTACTTTAATCCACCATCCCAATCTTCCCATCCTAATCCATCTTCCACATCCTCCTATCTTAATCCACCATCCCAATCTTCCCAACCAAATCCCACATCCAAATATTCCTATCTTAATTCACCATCCACATCCTCCTATATCATTCCACCCTCCATTCCATTATATTTTAATCCTCCCTCCAATCCACCCTACTTTAATCCTCCATCTAATCTTGATCCATGCACTAATCTTGATCCTCTACCTCCTCTTAGTCTTACATCCAATCCCATAAACTCATCTAATCCTAATCCACCAATCCCTAATCCTAGTTCTCTACCCATCCATAATCCTTCATCCATTCCCGTCACCCCACTTAAACCTACAACTCCTAAAGACCTAATTTCAGATTTCATCCAAGGATTCATGACAAAGAAGACATCCCCAAATCCACATCTTGATGTTGTGGAACCATGCCATCCCATTCTATCATGTATAGTCATTAGTGATGAGGATCTTCTCCATCACACACCTATCACCCCTATTATCACTCCTAACACCATCCAAACCGTTGAACCCATTGAATCCCCATCTCCTATTCCTAGAGCCACCCAATCCATTGAAGAAACCCAAATTCAATTTGCTCCCCTAGTCTTGGTATCACTGAAATCCAATCTCATAACCTTAATGAATCCTCCATCCTCCCATCTCCCCCACTTGAGGAGTCCCTCCAACACTCCTCCATCATCATGCCTCCCACACAAGATGAGTCATGCCAAGAGCTTGATCCAAAGTATACCAACATATCCCCTTCTCTACATCAAGATCCTACCATCCTATCTACTCCACCTCAAGATCATAGTCCCCAATCCATTCCATCTCACGATCCCTATCCTTAATCAAGTCATGATCCTACCATCCCATTCACCCCATCTCAAGATCACACTAGCTCATCCACTCCATCCCATGATCCCCTTTGCATTTAAGATCCAACCACTCCATCTCATGATCCCCTATCACCTGCTACCCCAAATCTAGATCCTGTTATACCACCTAATCCCTCTCTTGATCCCTTATCACTCATTCCTCTTGATCAGGATGTTGTTATCCCCTCATCTCCATCTCATGATCCTCCATCGCCGCCTAACCCTACCATCCCAACCCCACTTTTATATCACCTTGGTACCATTACGCTCATCCATGGTGGTTTTCTTGTACAAGAAAAACAAAGCATATACACCACCCATCCTCCTCCACCTAATAATTGAATCACAACATATTTAAAAAATAGAAAACATCCTACCATAGATCGAATACTCAAGATCATGAACTATCAAGGAAAAGGTTTAGGCCTTCATGAGCAAGGTATTTTAGAGCCCATCTAGGTCAAAGAACACCCATGCACTCATCCTCCATATACAAAGTCCATTTTGGGCCCTTATATCCCAAAATCACCCCCTCCATCTTATCCTATTCATCCTCTCATCCATCCATCACTTATACCTAGTACACATCATAAATATCCTAACCTCATAATACCTGATCAAGATCAACAAAGGCACCCATCCCTGCATGTTATATCACATCCTCCTTCCACACATCATCGTCAACAACATACCTCTATCACTCCATCCATGTCTCCTCCACATCATCCATCACCTAATACCCATCCCATTTCTATTAAAAGCACTTTGGATGTCAAAGAAAAAATGCATGTTTAAACATCCACATAAATCTAAAGCTCCTCATGTCCCCTTAAAAATACATGTTGAAGAAAATAAAAATCTAATCCAAAATCCAAATCAATCCCAAAGGCTACAAAGTCCCACTAAAGCAAAAGGGTGATCCCACAAAGTTGGTTTACAATTTTTAGGAGATTCTATTTTTTGTTGAAATCACATATTTTTAGAAAATATAATTATGTAATCCTTAAAAAGTTCCATTTTAAGGATTTCAATTGAAGAGGGTTTAATCAAACAACCTTAGATCAAACCCCCTTGGATAGAACCCTACTAGTTTTAAATCATACCTACAACGAAGTCTCCTTTACACCTATCAAAATGCTAATAAAAAATCACTTTCGATTTACCTTTTGGGAGATAAAATGAATTCATTTAAAATTTATTTCAAATGATCATGGTAGTCATCAAAATAATCTATCCAATGAATATAATTCTAATATGTTTTGGTTTTATTATGTATGTGCTTTTTTAGTTTTATTAAACATAGATTTTTCACCAAAAATCAAGCTCTTTGTTCTGCACATGTGGAAAAATAGTATATTATCAAAAATAAAATTTTAAAAAATATGTTTGAGATTGGGTATTGATGTCCTTAATCTATTAAGAAAAAAAATAATTTTGATACATACAAAAAAATTTATGTTGTATGCAGTCTACCTATGTTTCAATTGTAATTGGTTTGACTTTGAAACTTGATTAAGGAAAAAATATTTAATAAACTACTATGAAACCAAATGAAAGTGCTAGATACCTTAGTTACAAATCTAAATTCAATAAAAATATAATTTTATCCTTCATTCAAAAAAAATTATGTTGTATATAGTGAGCGTCACAACTTTAAAATGTTATTTTAAAAAAAAATCTAATTTTTGAAGGAGATGGATAAAGAAGTGCAATCTAATTCCAAATTTTTTGAAAAAAATATATTTAGAATCTATATACAAAATTTCACAAATCATTAGTTCGCATCATCTTCAAATTCCTCACAGTTTAGCCGCTATAGGAGCCCAAAAGTGAAGATTTAGTTTTAAAAAATCATTTCAATGTCAGTTTGCCCAAAAATTATAAACCAATATTGTGGGATCATCCAAAAATCAAAACCATGTGGATCCCAAAGAGAATAGATGCAATGCCTTCAAAAGAAAAATTTGTAACAACATCCAAAGTGGCTAATCCAAAAGCTAATGATTCACATCCTCCATCTCCGAAATCTATTTTGAGTATTTATGTCCCAAAACTCACTATCCCAACTCCTCCATTATCCCCACACTCTCCATCCATTCATCCTCCTATCCTTTCGCATCCACCACCATATGTGCCAATGTTGGTCCTGAACACATTCCCCCATCATACACCCACTCCATCATTCCATCCATACACTTTCCAATACCCCATCCATTATCCCACATATCTCCCCCATCAAATCTATTTTATCCATTCTCTTGCATAATCCACCCACTCTAATAAGGTTGTACCAACTTCCCATAGTCATTTCACACATAGGCTCGTATTACCTCGTATGGAACTTGATGCTTGAGTCCTTCATCTATCTCCTTTATCACATATCTTCCAAATCCATTTATTCGCATCCCTATCCTTATCCACATCCTATCCAAAAAAATTCAAAAAAATCCAAAAAATCCAAAAAATCCAAAAAAATCCAAAAATGTCAAAAAAAAAGTAAAGAGAATAAATCATCCAATGCTAAAAACTTGGCAAGCAAGTGCCTTGGATAAGTACCATGATGAAAACCTAACAAACGGGCGTCATGTGTAAATCTCCCATATAGTTTACTTTCACACTTGGGGGCAATGTCATCCCATTCCTCCATCTCCTCCATTCCACCTATCTTCCACATCCTACCCAACATATCCCATTTACCCCAATCCCTCCATCCTCCTCATGATGTTGATAAAGGCAGGGGCACCTATCTATACATGCTTTGGACACCTCTTGGTATACATCCCCCTTGTCCATTCACTACCATATTCTTTATCCTCCCCCATCCTCTTTCCTTATCCATGTATCTTATACACACCCATCTCCATTCCTTATCTACCCACACTTCTATCTTCCATCCCTCCTGCCTCATCATACATGACATATCTACAGTGGGGCATGTTCTTATTACTTTGTGGCATAGTCCTTGGAGACATCAGCCATCCAACCTATCACCCCTTCCATATCCCTATCATTATCTCTATATCCTCCTTCCATTAATCCCTCCAAAACCTTTATCCCTTCATACCATGATGTCATGTCCCCGAAATTGTAGCAATGAAATATAAAGCATTGAAAACAAGATAAACAAAATACATATTAAAAACATTAAATATTTAATATTATTATAATTATCATAGATAATTATTTAATATTAACAATTTAACCATTACTATCTTAATCATGATTATCATCGATAAGTTTTAAAATTACGATATAAATATTATGGAATAACCATTATTACAATAATGAATTTGATCATAATAATAATTGAAATTATGAATTTATAAATATGATAACCTATATTCTAAGCTAACAAATGTTATTTCCTAAGAAATTATAGAAGGATAATAAATAAACAAATATAAAATATAACATATAAAATAAAAGGAATAGTAGTGAAACTCATAAACATAAACTACATAAATAAATCTAATAAATATAAAGTAATAAATAAATTTGTTGGCTAAAATAAATCACAAAGGAAATAATAATGAAACAGTTCCTAGACACAACGAATATGCCAAAGGATGCATCAATTTCAGTTTGATAAAACACATAATCTTAGTTATGAATTAGTTCCAAAAAGGCAGTTGTTGCATAAAAGACACATCTCTAGTCAAGGGAGGTATGACTTTTTGGAGAGTGGCTTATAAAAAGGAAGACCAATCGAAGGCAATTGGACACCAAGGTATAAGGAAAAAGGAACATATTCTAAACAACAAATCATCTATAAAAATATTCTCTTGGTTGGGAGAAGTAATAATGGTTTATGCAAATTGAACCCATTAAAGTGGTAAGTATCAGATGGTAAGTTTTTAAATACTCGTATATATTTAGAAAATTATATTTATTAAATATATTATAAATTTAGATATTGATGATGGACAAATATATTAAGAATCTAAATAACAGTTAATGATTGATAAATATATTTAATTTCATTGGTGAATATATTATTGATGGTTGATATATACAATTTATACATAAGAATATTTTGGAATAATAAGATTATCCATGATTCTTATAGCATTATTAATATGTTATTTGTTTAGCCACAATAATATTTCTTGTAGCAATTATTGTATCTCATTTAAAAAACTATGACTTTATGCCAAAGAATAGATATTGGTCAAAACAATTTTGTTCGCTAGCACTCAACAAGGATAGGGAGTTTGTGGAGGGAAAGGCGGGTAATTAGATCCTCTGGAGGATGGTCCCAAGATGGGTTGAACACCTTGAGGGAGTCCCCTTTGAGATTTTTCACGCACCCTTTGCATAGTCATTCTACCATCCAATGAGGCTAGGAAAGAGGAGACAAGGCAAAGATCTATTTTGGTCGAGAGTAATGAATCATAGCCTTATCATGTGGATTTTTACATTGAACCTTAATGCATCTAACTGTCTATTTTCTGAACTATGCAATCTATGATGAATTAATCATGAACTAATTACTATATGCTTAATTAATAATATAGGATGCAAACAGGTGGTCATAATCATTTATATTAATAAAGTGATGTGTTGTTAGAATAAAATAGATATCCTAACTTATGATTTATACTTTTAGGATAAATCTAATCAAGGAACATTACACCTGATCCTTTCATATCCCCATCCTTATCTTCTCATCCCTCCATCCACTTATCCCTTGTCATCTCCCCATCCATCTATCCATCCAGTAATCCATTTTTCCTTTCCAAATCCTTATCCCTCTATCCATCCATCATAGCCTCTTTCTATCTCCCCATCTTTATCAATCCATCAATTTATTTGTATTTTCATTTCATCTCATAATCCCTTGTCATTGGTATCTAGCTCTAGGCTACCCCATACCCCCTATCTGACTATCATCATGCCTATCTATTTCTCACATCTTTCTAACCTTCTATCACTCTTCATCACTCATCTATCCATCATATCATCCTCCCAATTCATCTTTTGATGATTTGGATAACTATCCCATTTCTGAGCTTCTTGTACACCACATCCAACATATATCAATCATCCTATCCATAAGGTCTATCTTGTATCATCACATCAACTCCATCATTGTATCTTCTTATCATAATCATCTCATCATCTCTTACCCATTGTATTTCTTTGGCCTTTTGTCAAATTATGTGGCCCCTACACTTTCACGTAGGCAAGGTCAATCATTTGATCAACCCTTGAGGCATTTGTCTATCCAATATTTTTCCTCCATCATCTTCGCCATTGTCCTCTTTCTATTTTTATCCATGGTCATTTTTTGGTCTTTTATCAAACTACGAGGGCTTTGTGCTTTCACATAGGCAAGCTTGATATTTGATCAACCCCTGAGCCCCTAGGTCTTTAGGGTGTGTCTTGTTGTCTTGTTGTGTTTTCAAGTATGTCCCTATCCTAGCTGGTACTTAAAAACAGAGGTCATTAGTATCATGCGGTTCAATTGGTTTCAGGTATCCTATGTCATGTCGATCATCTAGCTTAGTTTCCATCTTTGGTCTTAATAGGATGCATCCTTCCTAATCAGACCGCATCAATCTTGTCCACCCTTTCGTTCCTATGGAAAAGGAAATTTGAGATTTATTGTGATATTTTGATGCTTTTGACATTTTTTTATCATTTGAGCTCCCTATTATACCTTGTCGGGGTTGCCACGGTCCATCATATCATGGTGTGCTTTGACGGGTAGACATAGGGACATATCTTGATCTTTTTTTTGCTCTTGTCTTCTTGGTTTCCCCACCTATTACCCATCAAGATCCTCGTGGTCTTGCATTGGGGCATCCTTTGTGTTTGTGGTTATCCCAACATTAGGCCCAACCAAATCCCCTGTGTCTTTGGGATAATGGACTAACCTTTTGTTTGTTGTTTCAGTCCTATGCATGTGATACAAGGTCACCTTGGTTCCTCATACCCTAGTGCATAGTATCTCATGCTATATCAAATTATGTGCTCATTATATGGCAGCATAACGCATCACAATTAACTTGCTTGATTTGGTTAGTATCCATTCATCTCCCCATCTCCCATCCTCTCATCTCTCCAAATTCCCCTATCCATTCACCATAAACCTTTCATCCTTCATCACTCTCCCCCATCTATCTATTCTATATGTTTTCATCCCTCCACTATCTTCATCCTCATCATATCATCATCTCTTCAATCTTCTTAGGATAATATAGATCTATTATTCTAAGCATTTTTTCATCCATCCTCCTCATCTTTTCAATCTTCTTAGGATAATATAGATTTTTAATTCTACGCATCTTTTCTTCCATTATTTTCATTCATCTCACATCTCAATCCAATCCTAATCCATCTAATCTAGCACAAATCATCTAATCACATCCTTGATCTTGTTCCTCTCCTTGCTACAAGCCTTGATCCACTCATCATCATCATCATTACTGGGATGTATGCTTCCCTATCATTTTGTGTTATTTTAGGATGTATCCTTCCCTATCCTTGTGTTGTTTCAAGATATATCATCCCCTCATAAAAAACACTCCATCCATCATCAATCCATCTTGGCTTGTAGCTTGACCAAGGCAACATCATATTTTTCCTTGAACCCATTTGTGTTTTCTATTATCTCTTCATCTCTCGCATTCTATCTTCTATCTATCATCTCCTATCATCTTCCCCATCTATCCTGGCATTATCTCATCCATTTCAAGAGAACACCTGTGTTCTCTTGAACCTGCATGTCCTCTTGAGGGGGAATCCTCATCCCTAAACATCATCTTCACTCTCATCATATTTCCTCCTAGTCACTCCTCTGGATGATTGGGGAATATTTCCTAATCTAACCATCTTCTTTCAGGTGTTATGTCTTAATTTTATTTGGAATGATGCTACTTCGTAACACCATCTCAAAGAGGGGAAAAATGTAGACACTAAAAATTGACCACTTTCATTTGGCCAATTTACCCCTAATTCAACCAATGTCATATCCTCTATACTAATTAAATAATACCCTATTATTTAATTAATATTCATTATCCCTTATCCCTTCATCCTAATTTATTTCTTCTATTATCTTTAAATCTTAGCCTAAAGTAAATAATTACTTTTAATTATTTACTCCCATCACTTATCCCTTTCCTCCAAAAATTAAATAAATAATACATTTATTTAATTCCCCTCATGTCACATTCTCCATAACCTGTTTCCAATCTTGATTAATTTGCATAATCCTAGATTCCTAATCCTTGATTAGGGAGGTGTCACATCCTCCATAATATACAAGTGGATCTTTAATCCTCATTATCCACCTAATAATTTTCCTAATCCCTCACTTGCACAACCTAATCATTGATTAGCTATCTTAACCTACCCCTTGGTCAACTCTCCCCATCTCCCAAGGAATTTTTAATTCCTTTTTGTCTTCCCAAAGTCCTTTTGAGGAATTTTTAATTCCTCTCTCATCCCCCAAGGAATATTAAATTTATTTTCCCTTTCCCAAGGAACTTTTAATTCCTTTTATCATTCTCATGCACATTAAAAAGGAATTTTTAATTCCTTTGGTCAACTCTTTGATCTCAACTATTGATCCTCTCCCAGGAATTGATCTTGTCCATTCATTCATCTCCCCTCTTGCTAATGACTAAATGACTTAGTCATTTTTCATTCTCATACATTCTCAACCCTATGCAATCAAAATCTACCATATTCAAGCTAACACCACCACTTTGCATCCATAGCCAAATTTGTCATCCTTACATCCAAAACAAGCAAAAACAAGTCGTTATGCTACCAAAATAAATATAGAGCGCACATATCTAGCCATCGACAAGGGAAAACAACTCCATCAAGCTCATACAAAGTGAAATCGGTGTTATTTTCATGTTCTTGTTTGAGTTTCATCTTTAGCCCAATCTTGAGTGCTTTGTTTTTTTTTTATCCTTTTGCTTGAGTTTATTTCTTGCATTTTAGATGGGGTAAAAACACTTCACATATTTCTTATCTACCCTACATAAATAAATAAAATTTTATTAATTATCCTCACCCATTTGAGATCCCACTAAGGAGCCATTATAAGTCTTCTTGACTATTCTTAGTCGCTGAAGATTCTCCACTCATATCAATCAATCTTAACTATACATTAAAGATTAAATCCTCACAATCCTCATCAAAAAATCTATAAATCAAACCTCATCCTTCATCAAACTATAAATCAATGATTGATCCATTGGTACATGTTTATTTGAAGAGAAACCAGAATTTCTATATTAAGTATCCAAGAGCATATCCAACACATATGACGTTTGTATTTGGTAATAATTCACTTATTTTACTTTCTACTTGTGCTCATTTTTTTTTATCTAAGGTATTCTTGGGTTTGGAATAGGAATATTAGATTCTACATTGGTTTCCTATTGCTCATTCCAAATCTAGGGTGCACATTCTAGCATACCATGTAGGACCTTGTTTATAGCTTATTTTGACAATTTTTGCATGGAGGATTTATGTTGAGATTTTGTAAGTCACTTGCATATCAAGTCACTTTTGTGGAATACAAACCTCATTGATGGATCCAAATGGCATGAAAACTCATAAATTCATATAAAATTTATCTATTTGGAGCTAAGGATAAATTGAGGAAAAAAAATCTAAGAGGGGTCATCTAAACCCTTCACAAGCCTATTGTACAATAGGTAAATTATTTTTATTATTACTTTTTAAATATTTAAAATAAAAAGTAAAAATTTATAAAGCGAAATATAAAAAATGAAAAACCAAAACCAAAAAAGGAAAAAGAAAAAAAATATTAAAGCTTGCACCAATGGGGTATGCAAGGAATGGGGTATCCTATGTCCTTCCACTGAAACAGGTGGTAGTTTTTAGGCTCACATACCCTATTGTGGTTTTAAAAACCTCATCAAGTAAAGCCACCTACTAGAAAATAAAAACTTCTAGCAAACAGTAACAATAGCCTTCCACCACTCCCTACTCCCTCTCTGCTTAGCCTTCATTATCTCTCACCACATTCACTCATTTCTACTCATGCTAGTATACATTTATTACTTCTACTACCTCGCCACCAAACCTCTACTCCCCTACTTTTCCCTTGTGGGGGCATCCCTAAATCAATGATCAATCCTAAAATAAAAATCTTAATGCTTGGGGCATGTTATCTTTTCTCACTGATTACCTATATCTACTTTGTTTGAAACTTTTTTACTTCACAATGCTATTTTTATACACTTACTTCTTTTCATCTTCTAACATCACATCAAACACTGCATCCTTAAGCCATGTCACATCCTAGTACCTTTTACTCATTCCATGATAATTCACCTTTTTTTTGGTTTTCTTTTAATAATTTTGGTGGTCTTTTTCTTCTAGAAGATATTTTATTGAAATTGGGAACACCATATTGTTTAGGGGCTTAATGCAGGGAAAAATTTAGTGGTGAATCTTCACCACTTGGTGAGTATTAGGCATCGTCCAAGTCAAAATTGGTGAATTAATCGCACCCAACAGGGTGGCCAAATTGCCCGGTGTTTTATGAATTATCGCTCCAATGCATGTCCATTTGCAATCGATTTATTTTATGAGACATATTTAAGTAATCAATTCACCATAACAAACTACGTGTTTCGAATAGATCGAGTAATATTTTTTCCCGAAATCTCAGAAGCATGTAATAAATCACCTACATATTCACCAATACTATTAAAACAACATTGTGTATTAGGACCCATTTCGCCAATTAAAATTTACAAATAGTTGCTTATGAAGATCCATTTCACCAATAACATTAAAAAATAATTACATTTGAGGACACATTTCACCAATTGTCGTGACACCTCCATGCTAATCGTAGGGTCATAATCGCCTTGAAAATTATGACGTATCATTGTATAATCATGTGGGATTTGCCAAATTTTAAATATACCCTTTAAAAATATCATGGGATCCACCAAATATGGATTGATATAAATACAATTGAAACTGTCATTTATTCTTACACATTTTGTTCAGTTCTAAAATTGTGAGCTCTCGATTCAGAAGTTGGACTTGGAACCTTGAAGTTGATTGTAGGAAAGTTACAAACTTACAACATAACCATTCCTACATTAATGAATAGAAACTCAGTGAAAACCTAAACTTAAACGTGAGTGATCATTTCTTCATAGTTTTATAAGATTTATTTATCTCTTTTCCATTCTTGCTTCAATCTTGAAAGATTATGTTGAGTAGGGAATGGGATCTATATTCTATGTCCTTAAACAAGAAGACTTTTTTTCCATATTTTATTCAAATTGAGAGATCAATATGTTGAGCAGTAAGTGCAACAAGGGTAAGACTCCTCGGGGTGGTGAAGGGATTGGGAGGCCATCAAAATGTCTAAAACTTAGAGTTACCATACAATCTTATTTTGGAATTGGCAATGTTTTTGATCCATCAAATCAAGATAGAGTTAC
This sequence comes from Sequoiadendron giganteum, assembly GCA_007115665.2. NCBI lineage: Eukaryota > Viridiplantae > Streptophyta > Pinopsida > Cupressales > Cupressaceae > Sequoiadendron > Sequoiadendron giganteum. Next base: position 144,711,183 of record CM021109.1, on the reverse strand, counting down.
ATCGTCAACTCTTCCACCAAATATTAAATGAAGAAGGCATTCACAATACCTCACCGCCTTCAGAAGGTCAAGGTGAGATTGTCATTGAGTCAAATGAGTCAAATAAGGATGGCAATACCATAGAAGATGTTCCAAGGGATACCTTGGTTAGCCATAATGATATAATTGAGTTGGATGATGTTAGTAGCAAGAAAAGAAAAGGAAAATCAAAAGTGGGGTGTGAGTGGGAAATCACAAGGAATTCTCAACTTGATTAGGTGTTAAAGTACCCAAATTGTATAAGTGGAGAAAGAAAAAAAAGATGAAACTACAACAGAATGTGTGTTTTGTTGTGTAATTGGAAATGTAAAAGATACAAGAAGTTGCAGCTAAATCTTGACACTATAGAAAAGCATATCGATAAATTTTATGAAAAACAAATCATAGATGGAAAGGAACAATCAGTAATATGATGGAAATTGAAGGAAGAATGTCTTCATGTTAAGTATTTCATGGAATATGAAGATCATAAGAAAAGAATATCAAAGCTTGTTGCATGTTGAGGTACAATTGAGGCTCAATTTGGAAAAGAAATTGAAGGAGCACAATTGGCAAAAACTGTTCAAATGAGTGTTGTTTTTCATATTTTGTCCAGAGGGCATCCTATGATAGACTACCCAGAATATTTTAATTTATTATCTTTTTTGGGTGTTCCTCACTTTCCTAGATCACATTGGTTAGTAAACGTTGGATGGGAATGGGAAAACTGTCTTGTTGCAATGGATCAAAAACAAGATTTAAAGGAGAAAGTAAAAGAGTCAAACTCCATTGCATTATCTTTAGATGAATTTACTGCGGTAGATAATACTTATTGGATCTGTATGCATGTGTATACTGTAAAACAACATGTCCTCCAAGATCATCTTCTCTGTGTTCATAAAATGAAGGATAGTTCAACATCGCAAAATCTATTTGAACTAGTCAAGAAATATTTGAATGAAATTGCAGGTATGGATGACTTGACAATTGCCATTTGAAAAGTTGGTTTGTGTAGGATCTGATGGAGATACAATGATGCAAGGTCACAAGAGAGGTGTTTACACAAAGTTACAAACTACTTGTGCACCATACACACTTGGCATACTACATGGCCCATAGAATGAATTTAGCATTTAGAATTGTAAGCAAGTTTCCTACAATATCAAAAGTTGAAAATCTAGTCCGCGAGCTCTATGCATACTTCTGTCGATGTCCCAAATATTTCATAGAATTTCAAAATTTTGTTGAGTAAATAACAACAAGAAACAAGCTTCTCAAGAATGTTGATACTAGATAGATCTCCCTACATGGACTAGCGCAATGAGTTCTTTCAAAATATCAGTCCTTGATTGGAGTAATGTACAAGCATCACAACACAGTAGACAAAGCTCTTGACCTCTAACATAGAGACACTCTTGACTTTAGCTAGTCTTCTCCCCATGTTGGATGAAATGAGCAATCTTGTGAAGAAATCCCAAGATATAACTATGTACATTTATGAATATGTCAAACTAAGTAGACATACATGCATTGCCCTCAATCATCTATATCTTACTGTAACTTCTAAAAGCCCAAATATTTTCATCTGGCACCAAATTATTGATTTGAATAAGCCTGATAATTATTTATAGTTTAATGCAAGCGGGAACTTATGTATCTTTGTACATGGATTTGAGATACCAATGTAACATTGTATGACAATCAAGCACTCTATCAAAGAAGTACCTGATAGAAAGGGATATTTTAATGACATTTTTAAAACTGTTAGTGATAATTTTAAGGAAATTGAAAATTTTATTTCCATAGATATTTATGAAAGATTCCCTCGACAAGAAATACTTGAAGCCATGGGTATTGTGTATCCTCAATTTTAGATAAACTGAGATAGCCCAACCTATTTTCATGATAAAGTAAATATCTTGATCAAACACTTTTTGAAAAGTGTAAAATACAATGTGAAAGTTACAATAGAAGGAATTATAAATGCAAATAAGCTTAGACAATGATGTAAGAATTTTGCAAGAAGTATGATGGACTAGTTTGATTCCATGGGCATGGAGAAGTCCTCTAAACCGGGATCAATAAGAAAGGCTTGGAAAAAATTAGGTCAAAATGAAAAATTGTGTGGTTCAATACCAAAATATTTCAAACTTGTTGATTTATGTCAAACAATGATATTGGGATCAATGGAGGATGAGAGATTTTTCAATTCATTGGCATTTTTGAAATCAAAGATAAGAAAAAAACTAGACAAGAATTTGGAAAATTGCTTGAGGATGAAAAGAACTACGTAAATAATGTCAAAAAAAACCCTTTTGAAAGGGCATTCATAATTTGGAGGTCCATATGTGAAAGAAGAGGGTTGTGCAACACTCCAGACATTGGCACTGGTGGCACTGGTAATGGTAAAAATGACAGTGACACATTGAATGTTGAATTTGAGATGCAAGGCGAAGAAAATGAAGGCCAGACTCAAAATCAAGTCTACTTTTTTACTTTATCTCAAGTTGAACGTCGATTTTAGGACCCTGACTGCATTTGGGAAATGGAAGTGAATTAGCATCTTTTAGGTATTTATACTACACTTCATGAATCATTTTCCAAACAATAGTTGATGATATTTTATATGATATTCCATGAAATTGCCAATCATTGCACTTCATGATATTTTATTTTATATTACACTTCATGAATCATATTCCAAACTGTAGTTGTTGATATTTATATTTTAAGGGAGGAATTTTGTTATTGTTTGGGAATTCTATACTTGGGAGATAGAACAAAAAAACTCAACACTCTCATTCAAGGACAAACCCTAGGGATATCAACCTTGAATATGCAAAGGAGAATGAGATCTTGCAATAGGGCTGTCTTAGGGTATGATTGTAAACTAATGAGGGGTTCACCACTAAGCTAGGGCTTGGAAATACAAATGAAATGTAAGGTGTAATGATTAACCCTAATTTGATGCAATCTTTAACTAGATGACCTAAAAATGCATGTAAAACATAATAAAAAGTTGTATGAAGAAATGTGTGCACCTCGAAATCTAAAGATGACTTAATGGAGTTTTGAATTGTTGGAAATCTTGATTTAATATTGACTAGGACTCATACACTAGGTTGGGTGAATTAATCCCAAAGTTTGGTTTCTATATAGAAACTAGAATCTGGCAAATGGGTATCTGAAACTATAAAAACCTACAAATTGATCTAAACTAGGAATCATACACCAGAATTGGTGTATCAGTCCAGTTAGGGTTTTATGAAGCTTCAAAGTCTAAATCTAGTCTTCAAGTTCTGCTCTACACTTCTCGATTGATTTCCAGATCTGAAACCCTGATTTGTAACCTGTAGAAGTCTTCCAAGTATCTCCAATGTGAGGTGACAACTTTTACAACTTTAGACACTTTGACAACTTTCTCCAAGCTTTCTCTTCAATGTTTCTTCAACCTAGACCTGCAAATCACACATTAAACAGAGGGGAAAATTTTGTTTTGTTAGTGGATAGGTGTTTTCCTTGGTCAAACCCCTAGTTTCATAATTAAACCTTGAAATGAATTAAAATAGGAATGGAGAATGATGAATGAAAAAATAAGATGTTGCAACTCACCAAACCCTAGAAAAAAAATGTTGCAAACATGTATGAAGTGACTCCAATGGATGTAGATCTTGACTATTGCTTGAATATGATAGATCTTGAATGAAATGCTAACTTGAATCATGAAACTCTACATCACAATTGTTAGCTCAAAAACAAACATGATGCATGAAGACTTTTACATAATGCTTGAAGACTGTTACATGATGCTTGATGCTTGAATAATGCTCTAAAAAACTTTATACTCTTCCCTTGAAGACTCTTGAATGCTCTTGTAAACACTTGAATTTTCTTGTGAACTAAAACTTGCAATATGCATGAATACTTGAATTCTTGTAGGTGAAAATGAGTGAAAGAAACTTGTATTTATACTTAATTATGCAAAATTTCCTGAAATTACAACACTAGGAGTCAACATCAGATCTAGGATGATAAAATCTTGCCAAGAATTTGAATTAATTTTAATTTTGGGTCACATGGGATTCATATGCCCAAGGTGGTGTATGGGTCCCATTAGGCATAATTAATGGGACCAAATTCAAAAATTCTTAGAAAGGTGTAAAACTGGGATCAAGACCCAAAACCCTAGGTGGGAACCATATACCCAAGGTGGCGTATGAGTCCCAGACCACCAAATTTGGGCCACACAACCTGGAAATCCCTGAATTATGATTGGATGATGATTTGTGTTGGGATTATCCTTGAAAAGATGCATTAAATGAGGCTTGTGGATGCAAAATAAAGCCAATTAAAGCATAAATAAGCTCAATTGTTAATGAAAACCCTAGAAAAGTGTGAAAGTGTGTTACAACACTTTACAACACTCCAAATAAGGTATGATTAAGGTACATTTTGATTAAAAATAGGTTTATTAGATTTAGTTAATTAATTAATATAACCTTAGAAAAGTGTGAAAGTGTGTTACAACACTTCACAACACCTTAACAAGGTACAATTTAAGTTCATTAGTCCACAAGGGCCCAAGACCTCATGTGAGTGTGTTAAACACATTACAACATTAAGTCAAGGTATTAATAAGCTCAATTTTACAAGGAGGGCCCAAACAAGTGTGAAAATATCACTGACGAATTTTTCGACACCATAATATCGTATTCCATGAAATTATGATATTTTATATTTTATATTGTATTCCATGATATTGAATTTGATATGTGATTCTGCATCATTTATAAAGAATAAAACTTATCACACTACTTATAAATTCCTATTGCATTTCCATTCACACAATCTTTGATAAATAACTAAAAGGAATATTAATACATTCCTTGAACATAAGCTAACAGTTCAACATCTATAACATAAACACATTATAACAATATTGGAAAATAAATATAGACAATGTTGCAAATTCAAATCCATTTCTCTCCCCGTGTATTCGTTATATGAACTATGAATAAAATGATCAAGGGTTGTTTTGTTTATCATCATTGTGTTCCAATGATGTATGGCTTTTATCTTTGTTTTAATCCATAGGTATTGGTGGAACTCTTCAATTTTTTGTGTTCCATTGATTATTATTGTAAAACCCGGTTGTTCTATTGATTTGGAATGTGTTGTAAGGCTCAAGGTTCTAGTCATTCTCATGTTCTAGAGTTTATGTGTGTTCTAAACCCTCTCAAAAACCCCACGTGTCTTTTTCATTTGCCTACATTCTATTTCACAGTTGACCGGGTGTTACTCGTTCCCAGTCTCTTAAGTCATATCTTATGCCTTTGCGTTTGCTTATTCACCAGTCCCTTGAGCCTAATGTTTCTGGTTGCTACCCATAGAATCCTTATAATTCTTACCTTATCTTATGTAGGTCATAAAATTCTCTTAATTTTTGTTCTTTCGCTAAGTTTGGGTTTTAATATTCGCTCAATGTCTTTTATTTTATAAACTTAGGTAGGTGGATCCTTTTAAGTCATGTTATAAATATATGATAATGCATCTTTTATCTACAATGTCAATGGTTAACAAAATGTTAGGACTAAGAAATTAGCCTAAATTTTCCATAGAACCTCCATTTCCCCTGTCCATATCACCTAGCATGTCATTTTAAATCTTCATCACTCAAAAAATCCCATTTATTCGCCCTATAGTCATCACCCTAACAAATTTACATTTATCACCCTACCCACAACTAAAAGAGTCATATAGATGATACTATGTCATATCAGTAGAAATCACTCTAAGGTCCTTCAAAGGAACAACAAAGCAAGACAGTATGAAGAATGTCGAATAAAGAATATCATATTAAGGGGACTTGTCTTAGTGTCCCTTTGATAGCTTGACTGAAGTTTTATCGAGGACACCTTCACACATCAATGGGTAATGTTTTAGGGTCCCTTTGATAACCTGATACATTGACTACCAAGAAGTTTAATATTTTGATTTGTATCACTTTGGCATGACTCATGTCCACGGGATAATTACACCTCAACATTCGGGAAACTGGGACATGACTCAATAATGTATCAAAGTAATAATGAAAATTAAAAGGAACAACACGTACACCCGAGAGTCGAAAAGACTTTGGGGTGTCGGGATGAGTAATTTATGTGTCCCTTTGATATAGTGAGAAAGGTAAAGTTTCATCAAAGAGAAGTGTATATATCAATGGGATGAGGAATTTGTCTCCTCGATAGGATGATGGCGTTCATTAAAAAGGAGCATAAAAACACCCAAGAGATTTGAAAGGACTCTAGAATATCATAGTGAGAAAATTCATGGTCCCCCCGAAAAGGGAAAAGACATGCCAATTTGAAGAATGTCAAGGAGAGGGATCTATATCAGTGAGACTAGAACATCGATCCCTTCAACAACCCTAAAACAAATAAGTGAATGACTAAAGTTGAGGACTCCATCGAAGGGAAGAATGCATATCAAGAGAACAAGGATGCTAGTCCCATCAATAAAACAATGACACTTACTGCCATGATTGGATAAACTTATGAACATATCGTAGCAATAAGAGAGTATCGAAGAAGTTACTTATAGGGAAGTTTTCGAGAGGACATTATGATATCGGTATGGACATATAAAGTCTCTTTGAAATCTCAAAAAATAGAAAGGATTTAAAATGAGATATCGTGGAAATAGGGAAATAGTAGTGAGATCAAAATATTGTCACGATGAATTGAAAGTGTTGACAAGACAGCAACACATGACGAAGAGACAATTTGGCAGTGGTGATGAAATATGGATGACCTATATTTAAAGCAATTAATTACACTTTTGATGACATTAAATTTCCACCAATGGGTATTAATGAACCAAAGTTGAAGACATTGAGAATCAAATTCTGAAAATACTTAGAAAGCATTAAGAGAACAAATAGAAAAGAAACGGGGTGTAGCAGTGGACAATGACGACAGGAAAAGGAGAAGAAGCTTGTTGTCCAAGTACCCAAAGCCTGAGATGAAATTTTTAGTATCTACAAACCGGTTTGATTATCGAAGCACAAAAGTAGGGTTTCTTTTTTGCAAGACTCATAATATTGCAAGCACGTCTATAAACCATAAAAAAAGGAAAAAATTGGAAGAAAGACATCTAAATCAAGACTTGATTGATCAATATCTTGGCTCTGGATAGAGGTCTAGAAGGAATGCACAACTAAACCCTTAGGTTGATAAACTGGAGGACATAAACAAACAAGTAGGTGATACATGGACCCCAACAAGGGGATACGAGTTGTTTATATACCACTATAGAAAAATTCACAAACACCAACCAGTATCCAACCAATGGAGACTTAATTTAAAGAATTTGGTGGTTCCCAATGTGTTCATCAATTTTGAATTGATCAAAGCAATTTCCAACAGATATGATCCATAGACTCGCATGATTAAATTGGAGAAGGGGTCTGACTTCCTCCCTATTACCAAGAACTTTATATCTATGGTGTTCCAACTTCACACTCGTATCAACGTAAAATTCAGGATTAGGGACCTCCTGAATGAGTATCACAACCTAAGCACTTGTTACAAAGGGTGGATATTACCATTGCACAGGCCCCGTGATGAATATAATCGGCTCAAAGTATTTTTGAGGAACACCCTCCATATTCAGTTAACCTTTTTGAAGAGTATTTCCAATGCACATACTACTCTGTTTGCCAAGTTCTTGACTTGGATGCCCCCATATTTATGGACATAGCACCAATGGTCCTAATGTCTGATGTGTGAATTCATGATGTCGAACCTCTTTATTATGTTGAGTACCTAGCCAATGAAATTCACAATGACTTATTTCTATCAGAAATAAAAGTGGAGGTATTAGGTTTATGCATTATTCTTTATTCATGCATTTCATTTTATATGAAGGACAAAGTATGGGGGTTTGGGATGAATGTCTAAGAATAAAGGACCTAGATGATGATGGAAATTTCAGGCCAATGTAGATGTGAATGGCCATTTGGGATAGTAGATGTGAAAGATCACATTATTTTTATTTTGAGGAATATTTTGTGAAACCTTTATATAAGCTACTCGGTCATCCATATGACTATATCCTATCACTAGAATTATAGAGGTTCTTCAATCCAAAGGATAAGGATGAGAGGGGGAAGGTCAATCACAATTGGGTTGATTGGTATGCCTACAGTGATACAAAAATTAGAGTATATGGTTATGAGGGAGAACCATTTCTATTGCCTAGAAATTGTTCGGATAGGATTGTATATTTAGAAATCATGAGGTAACTAGCCTATTCAGATTTCATGCACCTCAAAAACCATAAAAATCAATCACTAATGCCTGGGACATTGCGCTTTGGAGATTTTACTTTGGTTTCTGAGAAAGGCTATGAGTTGATTGACAATAATTTAGAACACTACAACCTAACTAAAGGAAATGCAAGAGATAATTTTGACCTCAAGCAATTTATAAATGATGTTAAAACAAGTGAAAAAATAAAATTAAAAGGATATCATCACACACTTTTTGTGGAAGAAGATTTAATAAGAAATGTTGATGAAAATTATGCAACTTGAAGGAGAAACCTGTATCATAGATTGATGTTAGCAAAATCTTGGAAGACACCCAATAATCCCTATTATGAAGGAGCTTTTCTCAAAATTGAGGACCCCATAAAGAGGTTGGATACACTAATTTCACATGAAGCAGAGTTAACTAGGGATGTGCCTCCTTGGGTGTTCACAAAGATAAATAAGGACATTAGGGAAATAGAAGCTGAGTATGAAACCCCACTGTGCCAACTTTCTCCTCAGCCAACACCAAATATTAGTTTCTCTATTCAGACATCCATTGCAAAAACAAAAGAAGTGGGAAGTGGTGATGAAGGAGTGCAGGTGGCTAAACCTATGATTGGAGGTTATGAGCCTCCAATAGAGAGAAATCTTGTTGTACTAGTGTCCCCAACTAAGCTCTTAGATGATGTAAGGCATAATATCAGCCAAAAGTTTACTTCTAATGAATACTTTGTTAAAACCTCTAAGTTTAAGGCCTTTGTGTATGAGTATAAAGGTGAACTAATTATGGAAAAGATGAAAAATGTCACTCTCGAGCAGGAAGCAAAAGCTTTGAAAGAGCTACAAGGTGACATTGATAAAGAAATGGAAGCCATGGCCCCAGAGAAGGGAAGAACATTGCTAGAACACACAGGGAACATGTTACTCCTTGGATGGGATATGAGCTTCATCATTGTATTTGATAGCTTCTGGAGAAGCCAGAATAAAGACTTGAAGTTAAGCGTAGAAGAGGTAGACAAAGTATACACTAGATCAGGCTATGATCCAGATAATGCAACATTGTTAATGTGGGCCTTGCACCCACCAAACAAAAAACTTTTAGTTATTGATGGTCCTAATAAGGCATTTGGCCAAAACATGCATGTATATGACTAACATAAAATTTGAACTAAATGGAAGTATTTTAATAATTCTTTTTGCGAAAATATGAATATGATGGTGAATTTTGGTCAAGATATTTTTTTATAAATTTTATTGGCCCGAATTGATTTTTTTAAAACCCTTTGAATGTACAAACAACATAATTTGAGTTAAACCAATTTTAAAATAATATATTTTCAACATGTAGAGGATGATGTTTAGATTGGTCAAACATGTTTTTAAAATAAGAATACAAATAAAATTTATTAATGTAATAAACACCCCTATTTTTTAAATATCCAACTGAAAATAAGTTATAATACAACAACCTTATCACTATATATAATCATCCAATTCTCAATATGGGCAAGGCGAAAGCACGCGATGTATAAAACCACACAACTATCTAGAATGAAATAACTTAGAAGAATACACACTATGTGGCAATCTAACCAATCTCACATCATTGCTTATTCAACGAAGTGTGAAATTACAATGAATACATTCACTTCATGTTTATTCAATAGAGTGCAATTACAAAGCATAGGAATTTCCACTTATTCAATGGGGTGAGAAAATAGAAAACTTCCACTTGTTCAATGGGGTAAGAAAATTATAGTACTTCCACTTATTCAATGGTGTGGGAAAATAATTTAAGAGTGAGGATGAAAGCACCGGTAGCACTACCATATAGTGTATTAAAATATATCAATGCATTAAAAAATCATCATTAGAGAACATTATCTTGTTGATTTGTGTTGTTTAAAAATTTTGATCACAAATATTAACTATTTCAATAACACAAAATGAGCCAAATAATATAGAAAACAAAATAGTCAAGTACCTAAAAAAGGTATACCTCAAATAGATGACATTAAAATATTGATTGTAGGTCTGAAATCACTCTTGATTCTACTAATAAAATATCGAATCCGAATTAAACACACACCGAGAGCATATTGAAAACTATTGATTATTAAAACTTGACTAACATTAAAAAATTATAAGATCCTCCAAAAACTATAATTTTCATTGTAACTCTTACATATCCAAAACCCATCTCAAACATCCTATAACTATATACATGAAATATAACTTAAAGTATAAGGAATTATTTGTCCATATGTAAATTTCACTTATACTTAAATTTGTATTTCATGTGTGGCCTGCCAATATGGTGTGGCCTCTTAAATTCCACCAAACTATATGAAAAACTCCAAAAGAGTAGTGATTCAATTTGAGGTACAACCTCCTTATAACCTTCCTTAAATTGGACGATCAGCAAAAAGTATAAATTTTAACTATAGAAAATTATAGGAAACAATGAAATTTGACCTTTACTTTATCCATCCTTAGTTGGTACATCTTGAATAAGGAAGTGCAACAAGGATATAATTGTATTATTCACATTAGGAGAGGTACAACCAGCAATATATCCTCTCAATCACCCCTTTGAAACTTCATTAAAAAACTCCTCACAAATACAAACAAAAAATTTAGGCAATCAAAACACATCAAACTAAATCATCTTCAACAAGCAAGTGGAAACTTCACTTATAGGGGCACTAGTTATTCTTGGATGAAATTACTCTAACTAGCTAGGGGGGCTTTCCTCTTAAATAATAGTATTTTTGAGATGGTTTCATCCTCAAGAAAACTAGAGATGAACACAAACTTTTTCGTTGTAAAAAATAAAATATCATAACATGGCTAAACTCTCAAATGATCTCTCAATACCTTCTTATAACATTCTAAAGGGAAATAATAATTCTTATTTTCCTCCACAAACTCACTTTTCAAAATTCATAATATTTCATCTTGTGTAAAAATTCCCCTCTTGTGCCTAGACATCCCCCTTGGTGGCACAACTTAAAACACATTTTAATAAATAATTATTCTTAATTTTCTTTTTAATATTTTCACCTTTAGACAACTTAAGTAATAATTATTTAAATAAATCACTGAAGTTGTAAAAAATATTGAAATAAAAAAAATATGGAATTCTAATTATACCAAAATGTCATTGAGAACTTAGGATGATGAGCTCAAAAAACCTAGCAACTATTTAAATTATAGCATCCTTCTCCAATAAGTTTGGAGAGCTTCAAAAAGGTTGAAATTACATTATAAAAGAATCATGAGGCTTACCTAGACCATTTAAACTCACTATCATGAACAAAACCATTGATATATCAATCTTGTGCTCTCCAAGAAGTTTATGTTTCTCCCTTTCCCAATAATTAGCCTATGGGAAAACTAAAAAATAGAGTAATTATTCACAAATTAAATATGCTTAAAAATGAGACATTATAATCATCCCTCCCTAGAATTTCTTGTCATAAAGTAATCACAAGTCTCAACCAACTATTCATTCTTGAATAATCAATGTGGCTCCAGGATCACAAATCAATTTAAGAGGTTTGTGAGTCCTTCTAATTGATCTACTATGCTATAACACTCTTGTAAGTAAAATCTCCTTCACTCTTCCTACTAAAATAACATTAATCTTTTTCAATAATACAATGAGCTCCTTGAAAAAAGAAAATCCTTTATCATGTTTATATTGCACCATTTAGATAAAGACTGGAAAATATGGGTATACATTCACTATTTTCATACCAAGGGACATTGAATGATGGTCATAATCATGCAGCAATCTTCTTCCTGAATTAACTCCAAAGATAGCCTATATTACAATCCCCAACACATTCCTTTGCACAATGACCCTCACCAATGATGTTGAAGGGTGTTCCTTCCAAGAAAGGATATAAAACATCATGCGTGAAAGATAGAAACAATTTATGATAGCCACAACTCACCTTTTTTTCACTCAAATTAGACGTGTGTTGGTTGGAGTATCCATTTTCCTTATTTGATAACATTTACTTTTTCCCCAATGATTCAATGACCTCAAAATGATCAATATTGTTAGCGTTCAAGCTTGGAAATAACATCTTATAATCCAATTTCATCAAAATCATTAACTTGAAATTAGAATATAGTACAAATTTGAAACTTTCTTACTAAAATAGGAAATGTGAGCATTGTATTGACTAGAATCTCTTTTGCAAAGGCTGAAAAAAATTTCCAAACAGTTACCAACTAGAAAATGTTCCATCTCCTAATAAAAAGTACTTGCAAATCCAATAGTAAATATGCAAATTAAATCATTTCATGACTTGGTTGGAATGATAACAAAAATACTAAATTTGAAATTTTATCCATAATTTTTTATGGTACATTCCTTCCATCATCACCAATCTCTAATAATATTTTTTATGATCTCTTACATACATACTCACCATTGAAGTATCTTCATCATGCTTATGTTTCACTACTCTAGTATTCATGTGAAATCCTCCTAGGGATATATTCATGGTGCTTAAGACATCTTCATTAGAAAGAATACCTTGGCATATAATAAAAAAAAGATAATTAAATTAATCACCATTAATTATTGATCTCAAATATTGGTCAAACTAAAAATCACCTCTAGTATAATAAATAACATATATCTCATGCCTAAATTTTTCATCTAGATCCCATATCTTGTTATTGTCACTTGTTATGTTACTGAAATTAGGAAGTGTCTCAATGTTTATACAAAAAATAGATTATCAAAAGTCAATTATTTATTCATTCCAAAGAGGGGATTATCAAAATATTGGAAGTTATTTACATCCACTTATTTGAACCATTCTTCCTATTTTTTCATCTCTTCTCCAGCAAACTCAACAAACTATTTTAAATAAAAAACTTCTTGAGAAATAGCAGGTATAATGAAATATTTGGTTTCCCACTCAACTTTTCCATGGTTGAAAATTATCTCCATCCTCTTGCATGTGACAACATGAGGTCCTCCATTAGGCATTCCTCTCAACACCATCTTCTTTCCATCAACTTGGAATTTTAGCTCCATTATTATTTAGAACCTACACTTTGTAGGATAAGGAACTATCAACAACATGCACCCTAGAAATCCTTGTATCATAAGAAGCTAAAGAAGGTGAAGGAAATACATTTAAATATTCATATGAGGGTATTTTAGATGTGTTGTGATGAGTGGTATTATACATACCACCATTTTGCTAGAGGAAACTACCTAGCATATTGTCCTCATTGCTTAGACATAAAATAAAAAAGGTAAGCTTCTAGGTATTCATGTTAAAAATATTTATTTGATGATCCATTTGAGGATGGTATGCTAGAATTATTTTCAACTAGCTTCCATGCAACCTCAATGCCTCCTTCCAAATATTACTAGTGATGGTAGGATATCCACCACTCACAACCAAATGTAGCATACCATGTAGCTTAAAAGTGGTGTTCAAGAAGTTTTTTACTATAATAGTGATAGTGCAAGGGTGGGGTAAGGTGCAAAAATGACCTAAATTAGTTAAGTAGTCCACAATTTCCAAAATAATTTGTTTACCCCTAAAATTCAAAAACCCCACAAGGAAATTCATGGAAATATCAACCCATTTTGTGTATAGAATAGGAAGGGGTTGCAAATATCCTAAATTTTTAATTGCTTCGCCCTTGTTAATTTCACATAAATTACATTAAAAAGTAAAAGAAATGACATACAGCTTGATTCAATCTTATAATAAAATTTCACTTGATGTACTCATAAGCCTTCAAAAATATAGAGAGAACTAATATTGGGATGAGTGAGTTTTAGTAACTATTGGTTGAGCTAGGAGTTGTGACACAAGTAAAAACTATATCACAATACTTTAACACTTGACTTCTCCATGTTAATACTTGAACAAATGAAGGATAAAATTTCAATTACCAAATAATGTCCTAAATTTTGGGATCCACCTCCCATTCTTAATGAACTTATTTAAATGATGTCGGTACCAAAAGTAAAAGGGAAAATATTGACCCTTTTTCATAATTACAAGAAATTACACAAAATAATGCATTCTCTTTTTCTTTTCTATACATAATCTCATAGTTATACCTCAACATCTTAATGAAATTTTTTTTTTGTTCTAGGGAAAATGTTGATTGATATTAGAAATATTTAAGAATTTTATGATCAATTTTAATATGGAATTGATGACTCAAGAGGTTTGTATGTCATTTTTAAACATGTAACATAGCCATCATCTCATTTCTATAGGTTAATCTAGCTAAATTATTTCCTATCAATTTCTCACTATTGAAAGCTAATGGGTAGCCCTTATCAATTAAGACTAATCCTAAAGCATCATAGTTGAAAAAAATATTTTCATAAAACTAGACATTATAACTAAGGTGGACCATATAGTGGCTTTGAGGGTAAGGGAAAATTATTTTGAATTATCATTCCAAATAGAGTTCTTTTTGAGAAAGAATGTCATAAATCCTATAATCCTATGTAATGTGTCATTCTTAAATAACACCAATAAATCAATTATGACATTATGAATAATAAATTAAAGATATAAATCAAATTTGAATTATCATTCCAAATAGAGTTCTTTTTGAGAAAGAATTTCAGAAATCCTATAATCCTATGTAATGTGTCATTCTTAAATAACACCAATAAATCAATTATCACATTATGAATAATAAATTAAAGATATAAATCGAATATCTATTTTCTATCATAGAACAACATATCCAAATAATAATTTATATTCATTTCCAAATGTCAAAATTGAAAAATTACATAGTTTAACTAGGCTAGCATCGCCACTTAGTCAACTCAAGTTTTACATCATATAGTAAAAAGTACAATAATCTTGAAATATGGAATTCCATGTAATTCCTCTTTAATGCTCATTGCATTTTATGGATGAGAACATGGTTTAGGAACTTTTCCACCCAACCACTAAGCTACACTTCCCTGGAATTCTCCCTAACTCGAAGAATACCCAACCCTGCATTGAATACTTAGCAAGAGAAAATGATATGCAAGGTGGAATTTGGTATGTGTCTAACACAAATACAAGCATTTCTATCTACATTTAGAACATGCAAAATAAATGTTATGAAATGGTAGAGTTACATCATAAAAATTAGTCCATTCAATATTATGGGCTATAAACGCTTGGCCAAGCTTATGTTGTATACAGCTACAAAATGATAGATTTTAGAAAAAGAAAAACCTATACTCTCGGTTAACCCATTTTTGACACTCGTCCTAGAAGGTAACCTTCTACATACATAGGGTAACATACTTCCCTCTGAAACCAAAAAAATTACAAACACGCAATCTGGTTTCTAGAAGGTTTTGCTATCTAAAATTTTCATTATAAATAATAAAAAAAATTATACATGCATAAAATACGTATGTTTCATGTAGGGCATCTTGAAAACATCAGATTCATGCAAGGGAAACTAAACCAAATTTACTATTTTTGAATTGTACGCAAATAGACATTATAACATAATCCATTTCATCATTTATATGATATGTTTAAGCACAATTTCACAATGTATGCATCGACATACAAATATCAATTATTTCCTTATTTCTTCTTACACGGAATGAAATTTATATTTTTCAAATAAGGAAAAATAAAACTATTTAAAAGAAGGTATATCGCATGTACGTGTATATGCATAATTGGTTTATGTATATACACATATATGATCTTCAATTTTATAGTGTTTAAAGTATGTGTATACATTGTTTTATTAACAGAAATGCCATAATTCACGCAAAATGTTTTGCTTCCCAATTTCATTTAATGTGTAGAAAAGATAACTTTAAGTTTAACTAGAAACCCATTTTTTTCCAATAATAACTTCTAGATTCAGTCTGAGAAGATTTAATAACAATGCACTAATTCTACTTCAGCTTACCAAAAAAATCCTTCAGTATTTTCATAAGTTTCACCGAAAAGTAAAATAAATTTCTTGGATTCTTGTTATCATGTTCTTCCCTTTATATGTTTATGTCATTTTGATGTTCCCAAATTCTCTGTCATTTGTTTTGAATTCAGTCATTTAAATAAATAATCCTTTTGATTCATCCCAATTATAATGAATATAAAATATTTCATTTTCAGGCCATAAACCAAGCTAAATAGACTTGGGAGTCGGTAATACAAGATATGTGATTAATCTAGAGATTTACCAAAGTTGACTGATAACCTAGGTGGTCATTCTATAAATGTCCCACTAACAGCTTATATAGTTCAGTATAGAATAGGTGCAAACGGAACTCTTCATGCCTTCGCATTCTCAAATTGTTAAGGACAAGTTACAATAAGTGGGACAAACCCTCAACCAATACTTGGTTGTGACATGCAATGGAAAGTCATTACCAATGATAATGAATGAATGAATGAATGAATGGATGGATTTTAATTACGTTCATGAGACCATCAGTCTATGGGACCTAGCATCGAAACTTTAACCACTTTCAAGTTATTTTCCATGTCTACCCTCCTCTTAAAGATCTTGACTAAAAAACCAGTAGTTTTCAGCAGCCTAGTCTCCTTAACGAGCTCATTTAGATTGTGCGCCTTCAAATTGTCTTCATGTAACGCCCCGCCACGCAACCCTAGAGGAAGTTACAACAACTACTTAAATAGGCTAATTTCTTTTTTGTTTAAGTACAATTAATAAGTAAGTTCACTAACTCATGCCAACAACCTCTAAGGTTATGAGAGAGGTTATATAGAACCTCAACACAAACATAAATAAAACCCATGTCAATTATTTAATTAATGAAATAACACATTCATTCCACGTAAGATAATTTTACAACAAGCATAATAAATAACTTTCAAATGCATTAATCCATTCATTAAACAATAAGGTTACAACACTCATTCCCCGAATGAGGCAAGTCCAATAAATAGGATTACAATTACAAATTCCACCTCGATAACAAAGAGGGCTAATAATTACAAGAATAACTAAAATGAAAACAAGCAAGAACTGCAACTGAAACCATGAGCTCTCCAACTGGAAGTCTCGTCCACACGTACAAGGAGAAAAACCCAACGGAGAAAGGTGAACGTTCCACCCAACCAAGTGGAACCCAAAGGTCCACCCCCCGTGCTAGGAGATAGTAACAAGAATTTATATCCAAGGACGTCTACCTCTAGACATAGGCTAACATAACCATACTGAAATAAATATAGTGGCATCACTAACACAAGGTTACAATGCTTCCAGAAATTACATAATCAGCTGCATCACTGATGCGAACATACTATCGACCTAAGAGAAGTGTCATCACAATGTTACATGGGTTATCATGGTGAGTCTTCCTAGGCCTTAGCCCCCATTTTGGGTTATCCTGGTAACCTCTAACGACTTTCAGCCCCTCATGTAAACCAATGCAGAATTAGTTATCTTTCGTAGAGACAAGATAACGATCTTGCCATTCCAGGCCTTCTCGTCTCAACCCAAGTCTTTACAAGCCCTTGTGTTCATGAGCAAGACATAATTATCTTATTAAGTGTTTGATACTATGTGATACTCTAATCAGTTAATTAATTTATCACTGGATTAACTAACTTAAAACGAGTTATCCTGGCACCACTTCGTGTGTCGGCCCTCATTACAAGCCACTCCTCTAAGAGGACACATGGAACAACTCCACAACCCAAGGGTACACAAGTGCGACATAAGGGTACCACATCCCTAACCATGACATACAATCCACACACTCCCGTTCGTGATAACCAGAAAATAAACTGGTTACGCACTACCCAAGGCCATATAAAGGTTGACTACATAGTACGACAACCCACAAACTTGAAATCCCAACTGGAAGACTTGTCAAATGCTAAGACCCACATTTCCCGAATGGCCATACGAACAACTCAAAAATAAGGAAAGAATCAAATCTACTTTGGATTCACTAAATCCATTTTCCACATTATCATTTAACAATTTATTGCATTTAAATAAATTGAATTAAATTCGTCCTTCCAATTAAGAGAGAAATTAATACTAATTAACTTAATTTCCCTACTGGCATTTAATTAATGATAAATTAACCCAATACTCATATACTTGACAAAATTTAATGAAGTAAAATAATTATTGTCTCTTCATTCAATATAACCATTTAAAAATAATAATTAACTTGTCAAAAAAACATATCATTTAAAAATCAAAACTACTTCCCCACCAAATATAATATTTTAAAATCAAAACAATGATTTAACCAATATTTCCCTATTACATTTTCTTGAACAAATCATTATTTTAATAAATATATTTAAAAACAATAAATATATACATATATTAAAATAATATTTTAACCAACAAAATATATATCTATAAATATATTTTAATATGTTAATATTATAAAATATAATATTAAATATCAATATACATTAATATTTTAATATTATAATATTATAATAATAAAATATTAAAATATATTATAACACAAAAAATTAATTTATTCCTTTTTTTGAAAAGGCCAAAAGCAAGAGCCTCGGTTCACGCTTCAACCCTTAGGGTTGAGCCGCACGAACCTCAGAACCCATGCTAAGGATGCTGGGAGGAGGTCGTCAGCGCCGACCGCGGGTTTTCTTACCAGGCGGTGGCGGTTTCGGTTGTGGTAGCCGCAAGAGGCGGCATCGCCGAGAGGAGGGAGGCACGGTGGAAGGCGAGGGTAGGCACTAGCACAGGCAGCAGAGCCGGCCACCAACTATGGTGGCGCAGGCTGCGCAAAGCGTAGCCGACCACCACCGTTGGTGGTCGCAAGTTGTGCGGTCCACGCAAGCTACGGACAGGGGTTCGTGTTGGGCGTGCTCCCCCACTCCGCTTCCCAAGGGAGCGGTGGTGGGTGAGCCCCAGCCCCTCTAAAAAAAAAAAAAAATTTAAAAAAAAATTCATTAAAAAATATGACTCTCATTTTTTTGCTTATATTTTTTGAAAAAACCAAAACCTTAAAAAGAAAATATAGGCTTTTAATAAAGGGATAAAATTAAATTTTATTTTTATAAAGGCAAAAATTTTATTTTTATAAAATTCTGGCAAAATTTTATTTTTATAAAATTCTGGCAAAATTTTATTTTTATAAAATTTTGCTAGCATAACTTTATAAGGGGAATATATAAAAAAAAATATACAAATAACCAAGTATATGAACATATGTTTTTAAAGAAATATATATATGCATACACATAATTTTCATTTAAACAAGATTGAAACTCTATAATTTGAAGAACAAATTGAGAACAAAACAGAATGAAAATAACAATTGCAAACAAGAATTTGTTGTTTCCAACTTGAACAAACTTATTCAAATTTTGAAAGCACAATAACAAACAGATTTGTTTTGCACAAAAACTAAAAATTGCAAATAGTTTTCCATCCACACAAAAGCCATTGAATTCAAAAAAATTCAATTAAAACAAGATGAGAACCTGATTCTTTTGAAGTATGTTGAAGATCCTGATGGTGCTATGAAACCCTTTTAAGCTCCACAGATTATTTGAGCTTTCTATCCAAACCCACAAAATTGAGCAATCCTTCCTCTTCTCTATTTAATTTTTATCCAAAACCTCCATTTTTAAGACTTGTGAAGAAATTCAAAGATATACAATTTTTTCCCAAAAATCCTACAACCACACTCATAAATTCCAGAAAACAAAAATAGGAAATATCTCATTTTTTGAATTTTGGAATTTTCAAATTTCTAAATTGACTTTTAATCATTTCCTTAATTTCCAATTCCAACTCAAATATGCATGTCTTTCCATAATGGATAATGTAAATAATTTCAGCATAAATAACTTAATCAATTAATAAAATAAATCTACCATAAGATTAAATTATTTATTAATTAAATTAAATTACTCAATAATTTAAATCACATTTCCAACATTATTCTAACTTCCTAAATAAACTGAAACAAGGCAAATGGAAAAAAATAGAACAACTGGACCACACTATGACCAAGGTGACGACTCGGTACGAAAATCCTAGCTACTATCTCCCAATCAAATATCGTTGGGCAATGGACATGCTCGAACCTGTGAAACTAGGTGCAGTCAATGTCCTGTACCTGTCAACCTGGGAACAAAGAATATATCCACATGCAATAATATGTCATAAATAAGGCACACCGTGAAGAGGAAATCACGAAATCATAGGGCACTGGCAAGCGAGTGATGCGATATCGTCCTCTTCACCAATACAATAGTACTAACTGACGCATCTAACATAGCAACATAATCAAAAGCATGAAACATCATAAATTTAAATATCCACTTATGCTAATTCCAAACATGCCATAGTAATCACATCAAAATATAGTATCATCAAAACAAGGTACATCACGATAACATAGTGATCAACTGTAACCAAGTACAAAGTCAAATTACAACAAAATACAAAAGCATAAAAGGGGAAACAACATAGTTCGCACAATAGAGCAAAACGGAGGGGTGTTACATCCTCCCCCCCTAGGGTCAGGCTTACTCCTAGAAGCCTGCAAACAAATAGGGATAAAGTTCCCTCATTCTAGCTGCATCTTCCCATGTTGATGATGTGTCATCCCTAGGATCCCACTGAATCCTAACCTGATCAATATCTCACCCTCGAAAAATGAGCGTTATGCGCTCCACGATGGCCACGGGCTCCAAAGCCAGCTGCCCATCGTCTACCTGCAATGCATTCCAATCAAGGACATGAGAAATGTCTAGATGATACAGCCAAAGAACTAAAACATGAAACACATCGTGTATGCGCGAGAGACTGGGTGGTAAAGCAAGACAGTAAGCAAAAGGACCAATTTTCTCAAGTATCTCGAAAGGTCCGACAAAGCGAGGCACCAACTTAGAGCCCTTTCCATAATGGATGAGACTCTTTCGCGGACGCACCCACAAGAAGACTCTGTCACCTATGGCAAACTGACGATCCACTCTATGCGCATCCACATACTTATTTTGACTATCCTGCACTGCCACCAAGTGCTCTCTAATCCTATCCACCTACTGCTCCATATCCTATAGCATCTCAGGACCCAACACTATCCTATCCTCCAGTCGATCCCAACTCAAAGGGGTACAACATGGTCTTCCATACAATGCCTGCAATGGAAGCATACC
Source organism: Sequoiadendron giganteum (assembly GCA_007115665.2). Taxonomy (NCBI): domain Eukaryota; kingdom Viridiplantae; phylum Streptophyta; class Pinopsida; order Cupressales; family Cupressaceae; genus Sequoiadendron; species Sequoiadendron giganteum. The sequence goes on along the minus strand of CM021109.1, from coordinate 144,689,694 downwards.
AATGGAACTCTGAAACTCATTATTATAGGCGAACTCTACCAAATAGAGATAATCCTCCCATCGTGTCTACTGGTCCATCACATACATACATAACATATCCTCAAGGATCTGATTAACTCTCTTGGTCTATCCATTTGTCTCTGGGTGATAACCTGAACTGAAGTTCAACTATGTCCCCATCGCATGTTGCAATGATGTCCAAAGAGCAGGGGTAAACACTGGATCCCTACCAGAAATAATCTGACGTGAAATCCCATGTAACCTCACAATATCCTCCATGAACACTCTAGCTAAGAACAATGCAGTATAGGACGAGCGCATAGGTGAAAAGTGTGCCACCTTCGTCAACCTATCAACTGTCACCATTATCACATCATGTCGTCTCGAAGAGTTGGGTAAACCAACAATGAAATTCAAAGAGATTATATCCCACTTCCACTCTGGTACTAAATGCGGTTGCAGGAGCCCTTCTGGATGCTGATGCTCAGCCTTCACTCATTGACACTCTAGACATCATGACAAAAAATCTACGATATCTCGCTTTATCCCTGGCCAAAGGTACAACTGACGCAAATCTGCATGCATCTTCTTCACCCCAGGGTGGGCTGAATAAGGTGCATGATGTGCCTCAGTCATGACCAAGGTGTGAAGACCATCTGAAGGAGGAATGTATATGTGTCTCGTGTGTCTCAATAACTCATTTGGCTCCAGAGAATATCCTAAATGTCTTCCCTCAAGAGGTCTACCTGCCTCTATCACTGTCTTGACCTCCTAGTACCAACTATCTGTTGAAAGGGTAGAAAGAATCTGACTCCGTAAATCCACAACTAGAGTCAACTTGGATATCTCATGCCTCCATCTATTGAGTGCATCCGCTACAACATTCTCCTTCCCCTAGATGTACTTCACCTCAAATTCATACTCATAGAGGAACTACATCAAACGCCTTTGCCTAGCATTAAGGTTGGGTTGCGTGAAGATGTACTAAAGGCTCCTATGATCACTATGCAGCTCAAACCTATGGCCAAGAAGGAAATGCCTCCATCTCGTCAATGCATGTACAACTGCCGCTAACTCAAGATCATGGGTGGGATAGTTCAACTCATGATCCTTGAGTTTCTATGACTCATATGCAATGACTCGACCCTCCTGCATCAACACTGCACCAAGACCCTCCAAGGACACATCTGTACAAACTACAAAGTCCCTAGTCCAATCTAGTATAGCAAGTATCGGTGTACTAGTCAACATCTCCTTAAGGTTTTGAAATGCTGCCTCGCACTTCTCGGACCACTCAAACCTCTTCCCTTTCCTCTGAAGGGTAGTGATAAGATAACCTATCCTCGAAAAACCCTGCACAAAGCGTCTATAATAACCCACTAGCCCCATAAAGCTACGTATCTCTGCCACATTCGTGGGTACAAGCCAATTTGAGATCGCTTGGATCTTTGCAGGATCCACTGAAATACCCTTCCCTGAGATGACATTCCCAAGGTACCGTACCTCAGACTTGAAGAACTCACACTTCGACAGGCTAGCAAACAACTGATTATTCCATAAGCACTGCAATACCTACCACAAATATTCCTCATGCTCTACCATAGTCCTGGAATATATCAGAATTTCATCATGGAACACAAGGACAAACCTGTCTAGGTATGTATGAAATACACCATTCATCAGACTCATGAACACAAAAGGTGCATTTGTCAATCCGAATGGTACTACTATGAACTCGTAGTGACCATACCACGTTCAAAACACTATCTTATGAATATCAAAGTCAAAGATCTGAAGCTGATGATATCCTAACTTAAGATCAATCTTCGAAAAGATGGTGGCACCCTTGAACTGATAAAAAAGATCATCGATCCTAGAAAGCAGATATCGGTTCCTGATGGTCTTTTTGTTCAACTATCGGTAATCAATACATAACCGAAGTGAACCATCCTTCTTCTTCATGAAGATGACTGGTGCTCCCCATGGTGAAACACTAGGGAAAAAGAAACCCTTCTCTAACAACTCCTCCAGTTGTAAACGAAGCTCTTTCAGCTCCTGGGTAGTCATACGATAGGGAGCTCAAGAAATGGGTTGTGAACCAGGTATAAGATCAATCTTGAAGTCAATATCCCTCTGAGGTGGCATCCTTGGAATCTCATCTAGGAAGACATCAGAATACTCCTAATGGACGGGGTGACTATCAAGAGAGCCTTTCTCTTCTCCACCACCTAGATCCATGTCATCCACTGTGATAGCAAACAACTAGCAACCCTAACGTACACACCTTCTCAACTGCATAGCTGAGATGACCCTCAAAGAAATCGGCCTCAGGACTCCCACTATCTCTACCTCTCTACCAGATGCCTCACTACATCTAATCGACTTGCGTCGACAATCCAAAACTGCACTATGTGCCTCCAACCAATCCATCCCTATGACAATGTCATAAGAGCCCAAAGGAATAACCCAGAGGTCCATCGTATTCTAGAGAGGTCCAACCTCCAATCTACACTCTGGCACAAGGGAATGCGATGTGACTTTCGCACCCGAAGCTAGCTCTACCTGCCACCTATCGACTTGCCTTACCGCACCTAGTCTAAATCACGACACAACTGATGAAGAAATGAAGGAGTCTATCACTCCTGAATCAAATAAAATGGTAACTGGGTTACCCAGCAACATACCATATGTCTCGATGATAGTGCCCTAATGCTCTATCTAGCTATTATCAACCGCTACAAAAACTCGATGCCCTCTACCTGCATCACCAACTATCGGCTCAAATGTCGCTAGTCCCTGTGAAAATCCAGATGCACCCCTATTGGGACAGCCTTTAACCATGTGACCCTGCTGACCACATGCAAAACACTCTATACCTCTGCCATAGCCTCTACCCCCAGATGGTGTGCTAGACTGCTGCATACTACCCCTGAAAGTAGACTGTGAACTTTGTGTTGGTTGCTCAAAGCTAGAGTGTTTTGAACACCTCCAATTCCTGTCTCCCTATCTCACCTGGAAACCTTTACGTTTCCCCTGCGATACCTGTTGTTGTTGCTGACCACCCTGAGATGGCCCCTGCTGAGACTGCCCTCCTCTAACACTAGATCCTGCCACTGCACTACTGCCAACTAGAACACTCATGTGTCCTCCAAGTGCCATACTCAGATTCTCCTCAATAAGCCGTGCTTTCTCTACTGCCACATCCATGTTCTTGGGTTCGAAAACCCTCACACCACCGCTGAGACGGGCATTTAAGCCCCTAACAAAATGGTGTACCAACATACTCTTGTCGTCACAACCCCTGCATACTATTTGAGCTCGTAAAAATGTCGCTCGTACTGCTCAACAGATAATGCCATCTGACGCAAAGCATGGAACTCGTCGCCTCGACGTTGACGTCAATGCTCAGATAAGAACCGAGCTTTGAATCTCTCTAAGAAGATCTCCCAAGATGCAGTGTGAATATCAATATGGAGCTTTTGCTCCTCTATTCTCCACCAAGTGGATGCAAATCCTCTCAACTGCATGATGGCATAACGAGCTCTGGTGTTACTGCCATACGGATGCATGGCGAAACACCTATCCAGGTCTATGAGCCAAGTCTCAGCCTCTAACCCCGTACCTGATCCATTGTATAATGGAGGATTCCCCCTGAGCAAGTCCCTCATGTGAGACTCAGACTGGGGTGGAGCTTCTCTCACCACAGGGTTAACCTGAACCTCTACCTGCCTCAGTCCAAGGAGTGCCAAAGCCTCCTCTAGCACTCTACGTGCTACCTCGATCCCTGCTGGATCCTACTGATGATTACCAACCCTAGGTGCATTTTGAGATGCCTATTGTTCCTCCTGATCTAGGATAAGAGGAACTAAAGGAGGAGAGTCATGCTAACTCTCACCAAGACTGCCTATATGACCATGAACACGCTGTCTACCTCTTCCGCGTCTGGGCGGCATAATCCTGCACAGAAACGTCAAGGTATTAGGAAAGATATACAACTCAAAACCTAAACAGCTAAAAGCTTAGTGGTTCCATCATAATCCTAGAGTACCCAGTGTTTAAACCTAGGCTCTGATACCATGTGTAACGTCCTGCCACGCAACCCTCGAGGAAGTTGTAACAACTACTTAAACAGGCTAATTTTGTTTTGTTTAAGTACAATTAATAAGTAAGTTCACTAACTAATGCCAGCAACCTCTAAGGTTACGAGACAGAGGTTATATAGAACCTCAACACAAACATAAATAAAACCCATGTCAATTATTTAATTAATGAAATAACACATTCATTCCAAGTAAGATAATTTTACAACAAGCATAATAAATAACTTTCAAATGTATTAATCCATTCATTAAACAATAAGGTTACAACACTCATTCCCCGAATGAGGCAAGTCTAATAAGTAGGATTACAATTACAAATTCCACCTCGATAACAAAGAGGGCTAATAATTACAAGAATAACTGAAATGAAAACAAGCAAGAACTGCAACTAAAACTACGAGCTCTCCAACTGGAAGTCTTGTCCACACGTACAAGGAGAAAAACCCAATGGAGAAAGGTGCACATTCCACCCAACCAAGTCGAACCCAAAGGTCCACCCCCTGTGCTAGGAGATAGTAACAAGAATTTCTATCCAAGGACGTCTACCTCTAGACATAGGCTAACATAACCATACTAAAATAAATACAGTGACATCACTAACACAAGGTTACAATGCTTCCAGAAATTACATAATCAATTGCATCATTGATGCGAACATACTATCGACCTAGGTTATCCTTGTGAGTCTTCCTAGGCCTCGGCCCCCATCTCGGGTTATCCTGGTAACCTCTAATGACTTCTGGCTCCTCATGTAAACCAATGTGGAATCAATTATCTTTCGTAGAGACAAGATAACGATCTTGCCATTCCAGGCCTTCTCATCTCAACCCAAGTCTTTACAAGCCCTTGTGTTCATGAGCAAGGCATAATTATCTTATTAAGTGTTTGATACTACGTGATACTCTAATCAGTTAATTAAGTTATCACTGGATTAACTAGCTTACAATGAGTTATCCTGGCACCACTTCATGTGTCGACCCTCATTACAAGCCACTCCTCTAAGATGACATGTGGAACAACTCCACAACCCAAGGGTACACAAGTGCGACATAAGGGTACCACATCCCTAACCATGACATACAGTCCACACACTCCCGTTTGTGATAACCGGGAAATAAATTGGTTACGCACTACCCAAGGCCATCTAAAGGTTGACTACATAGTACGACAACCCACAAACTTGAAATCCCAACTAGAAGACTTGTCAAATGCTAAGACCCACATTTCCCGAATGGCCATACGAACAGCTCAAAAACAAGGAAAGAATCAAATCTGATTTGGATTCACTAAATCCATTTTCCACATTATCATTTAACAATTTATTGCATTTAAATAAATTGAATTAAATTCGTCCTTCCAATTAAGAGAGAAATTAATACTAAATAACTTAATTTCCCTGCTGGCATTTAATTAATGATAAATTAACCCAATACTCATATACTTGACAAAATTTAATGAAGTAAAATAATTATTGTCTCTTCATTCAATATAACCATTTAAAAATAATAATCAACTTGTCAAAAAAACATATTTAAAAATCAAAACTACTTCCCCACCAAATATAATATTTAAAAATCAAAACAATGATTTAACCAATATTTCCCTATTACATTTTCTCAAACAAATCATTATTTTAATATATATATATTTAAAAACAATAAATATATACATATATTAAAATAATATTTTAACCAACAAAATATATATCTATAAATATATTTTAATATGTTAATATTATAAAATATAATATTAAATATCAATATACATTAATATTTTAATATTATAATATTATAATAATAAAATATTAAAATATATTATAACAAAAAAAATTAATTTCTTTCTTTTTTTGAAAAGGCCAAAAGCAAGAGCCTGATTTCACGCGCCAACTCTTAGGGTTGAGCCGTGCGAACCTCGGAACTCATGCTAAGGATGTTGGGAGGAGGTCGTCGGCGCTGGTCACGGGTTCTCTTACGAGGCGGCAGTGGTTTCGGCTGTGGTGGTTGAAGGAGCCGGCGCCGCCAAGAGGAGGGAGGCACGACGGAAGGTGGGGGTGGAGTCGATGTCCTGTACCTGTCAATTTGGGAACAAATAATATATCCACATGCAATAATATGTCATAAATAAGGCACACCGTGAAGAGGAAATCATGAAATCGCAAGGCACTCACAAGCGAGTGATGCGATACCATCCTCTTCACCAATACAGTAGTGCTAACTAGTGCATCTAATATAGCAACATAATCAAAAGCATGAAACATCATAAATTTAAATATCCACTTATGCTAATTCCAAACATGCCATAGTAATCACATCAAAATATAGTATCATCAAAATGAGGTACATCATGATAACATAGTGATCAATTGTAACCAAGTACAAAGTCAAATTACAACAGAATACAAAAGCATAAAAGGGGAAACAACATAGTTCACACAATAGAGAAAAACGGGGGGGTATTACACTTCATACTGGACACGAATATCAGAATAAGAAACACACTCAATGATGACGTGCCATTCAGTCTCCACGACCCCTTTGCTGCAAAAAATACAAGTTCTTTGTTCCCAGGCTTCCTTGGGGGCAACCCACCTACCAGTTTCACATCAAAGATGGTGCGACACAGTTCTCAACTGAGCGATCAAAATCCTAGCCTTTCCTTTAATTGTAACCTTTAGGTAGTCTTTCTCATCGTGCTCCCACGCAAGGTTGAACTCTCAGATATAATGTGTCTTTTTACAGCCAACTTGCTTAGTCCACATGCACACCTAAACTTTTCTAGCACATACATTTTTATCTCAGCATTCGTGTTGGGGCACTCATGCAGCTTAATGCTCCATTTGCTCAACCATTTTCTATTTTGCTTCATCCAATTTTTCTTTCTACGATTTAGCTCCTCCCCAACCACCATTTTGAGCCAGCGATGTGTCTCCATGTTCTCAACTTTTTTTAAGTAATTTACTAACCGAATGATTGTGGATGCCTCCAACGGGAAAGTACCAGTTTCAGCCAAGAGAATCTCATACGGAATCGAAGATTTGAATTTGATGCTAGTAGTGATCAAATTTTTTTGAATTCTTTCAACTTGCCTCCACTTGTGGTTTGACATGCTACCCCCCCAAACCTCACACCCATAGAGCAAAACCGACACCACCAACAAACCAAAAAGGGTTTTCTTTGTTTTCCAATCCCATAGCTTCGTTGTCCTACATCTGTTATGCAGTAAATAGGACGCCCTCCAACCACCTTGAATCCTTTTCTCTCTGCAAGTCTCCCAACTGAGCCTGTTATGAAAATCAATACCCAAATACTTGTATTCTTCCACCACCTCCAAAGAGTTTCCTTCAAAAATGAAATTAAACTGTTGCTTCTTCCTTTTCAAAGAAAAGATCATGATTTTGGTTTTTTTGGTGTTAACTTGCATTCCAACCCCTTGGCAAAAAAATTTGAGAGCCTTTAAATTCTCTCTCAAACCAGGAGCAGATTTTGCAATTAAAATAAGATCATCCATGTATAAAAATAACTTCACCACATAACTAGCTAGATGAATACCCTCTTCAACAGTTTTGTTTAACCATTCTTCAAGCTTATCAATATATAAGCCAAACAACGTGGGAGACAAAGGACAACCTTGCTTGACCCCAATGTCACTACCAAAGCATTTAGACATACCATCTTTTGTTCTAATTTTAGCTCTAACTTTCTCATCAAGTTTATGAACTAATGCTCTAAGCTCATCGGGAATACCCAGTTCCTCCATTATGTTCCAAAGCTTGTTCTGAGGCACCGTGTCAAAGGATTTTTTGAAATCAATGAAACAAAAAAATGCTTCACCCCCTTGAGTGTCCCAAGCTTTCTCAACGAATTGTCTAAGTGTGACACAGTGATCTATGGTGGAATGCTTTGGCCTGAAACCAACCTGCCCTTTTGCCCTTTTACCCTCCTTTTCAGCCCAATTACCGATTTTGTGCTCTAACATGCTCCCATATAGTTTACCAAGCAGAGGATTGACCATGATAGTATGATAGTTAGAAGGATTATTGATATCCCCACTTTTGTGTAAGGGAATGACCACACTGGTAGTCCATTCAGCCAGAAAGCCATTTTGAGTAATGTTATTAAAGAGGTATTTGATATGAGGTGTGAGGAGTTCACAACCCCACTTTAAGAATTCAGCTTGCAGCCCATCAATGTCTTGAGCCTTACCACTTGCAATATTTTTTATACCTTTCTTGATATCTTCTTCCGAGAAGAGCTCTCTTGAGATATGAATTAAAGGGGGCATGCTTCTCTCCATTGGCCATTCATACAAGATTTTCGCATATTATAGCCACTGCATCCCAGTGATATTATTTTCCACCTAACTTTTCTTTTGTTGCAGCTCTCTCCAAAAACTTTTTGGGTTGTGTTTTCCCATAGAAATTAGCTCCTTCCTTCTTAAATTCACATATATTTCTTTTTTAGCTTGTACCAACTTCTCGTAGTTTACTTTAGTTTCTTTGTTTGACATATTATTTTTGACCAATCTCTTTGCTGCCTTGCAATCCTCAGCATACCATGGATTAGAAGGAAAAGTATTTGAAATCCCCTTCCTGGTCCAAGATCTCTTAATTGAAGTCAAACCAGTATATAGATTTGTGGTTTGTCTTGATGCCAAAAAGATGTATAACATATTCTTCTTTTGTAAAACAAATAAATCACAATGATAAATGAAGCTACAAAGTGGAAAGGATAGGCTCAGCTTAAACATCACACACAAAGCGTTGATTGCTTAGGTGGATGTCTCTCTTAACTCAACCTTTTATCAATGCAGTTACCAATACTTGTCGTTAAAACTTTTCTGATGTTAGTTGATTGAAACTTTTTTGATGGTGGCAATCGATTTAAATGTCGTACGCAACTTGATAGCGGGCTATATTTTTTATCCTCCATTGGCATTGATGCAATTTACACGGTGAGGAATGGTTTTTACATCAAAAATTATGTAACATGTTTGCACGCAAATAGTGCTTTTACAGCAATTTAAATATATATTATTATTTTTATTTTATCTAATTTAATATATATTATTTTTATTTTATTTTTTATATAGAATTGAAATATGTAATTACAATTTTTTTAAATTGTAAATACATTTGAAATTTAATTAAAATTTAATAAAATTTGTAAAAATTATTTATATTTTCTTAAAAAAAAGACTTATGTTCTTATTTAATTTTATTCTTAAGAGACTGAATATATGAAAATATAAGCTATTCATAAGGTTTTTATGTGAATAAGTGTAAATATGCCAAGGATACTATCAAATGTGTTGAAATGTGTGCAAGAAAGAGTGAATGAGGATGGTTTTGAATCATGGAAGTAGATAAAATTGGAATGTAAGTGTCACATGTCACTATATAATTATACAAATATTTTTTCAAAATAAACCTACAACTAAGTGGAATTTCACATAGGTTAGCTAGTCTCACCAATATATTTTTCCTCCATTTTAAGGTACATTGAAATCTTCATTATTGTGTATCTAAAGAGAATGCATAAACATGTATTAAGCTACAAATATACTCGGTCATAAAAAAAGATACTATGGTCCATATAATGAAATGGACTCAACTATATATCTTCATGAGTGTTTATCTTTGGCATGCATGGTCCTTGGAATCCTACAAAACAAAAAAAATGCAATGATTTGTGTGTTTCTCACAATTAGAATAAGAAAAAGGTGATAAAATTTATTGGTTGTGTTAGAAAATTAAAAAAAAGTAGGAATAAGGTTAGGAAAATTTTATTTTATAAAAAATGGTGTGACATATTAGGTTCTACCACATTATGCAAACAAAATATGGCATATTAGGAATTTCCATGTCATGTACTAAAACTCTATTTAGACATAGTAATGATTTTTTGTTTTCGTGTAACTATATCTATTTGCAAGCTTGATAAGGAGAATTAAAGAAAAGACATACCCCCTTAAATTTTTCATATTTGTTGAATGTGAGGAATTAAAGAAGAGAGGAAAACAACACATAAAATGTAAATTTATGCTAATTATATAGAGCATGTAAATTAAATCACTACCAAAAATACATTGTGTAACAAGTCAATAAGATATATATAAAGATAGGTGTTGAAGCGCATAGACTGGAGATAAAAATATAAGTATATAAGATTAACCCTAGTATGAAATTTAATGGTAATGTGAAAATGGCCCTAGATGTGCAATATAAGTGGCATGAGGAGGCGTGGTTTTCCCAAAGTGACTCTTACATGTAGTGCATGCGATAACATATGGCATGATAAGAAATGCATGATGCCCTAAATGTGGTAAAGGTAGCTTTAGGAGCATAATCAAGCTTGTTGGCACAAGATGATATGGAGAAAGATAAATTGCATTCAATATAATATGATAGCATGTTATAAGAAAAGGACAACACGATGGATAAAATAATATGTTGGGCCAATCTAAAAGGGTGCCTCTAGAAGCATGATAGAGTAATATGAGTGAATATGGAGGAAGAATTATGCCTCAAACTATAATAGGATGACATGACACTAGAGACACAATTTATGGCTACACAAGTTATAAAAAATAGGTGTGAGCACATAAGAGTAATCTAGGAATGAGGTAAATTGATAAGGCTCATAACTAAAACATAGTGATATTGCATCCAGCCATGTGATCTAAGCATGGTAAAAGGTCATAAGTATAAGCATCAAGTAATCAAAATACAATATAGGTATTACAAGGGACGGGATAATGGGTATCTAGGCATAAAAGAATAAACAAACTATCATGATAAAATCAAGCATGGATGCATAATAATTGGAAAAGTAATAAGCAATGAATAAGTAGAAGTAAAAAATGTGGCAAAGATGAGAAAATAAGGGTTTAAAGTGTGCAAAAGTAATAAAAAAATAACATAAACACTTCGATAAAAATCAAGTATAAAGAAAAGTGTCTTGTGTACATTGATTTGATCAACCAAAATAACATAAAAAAAAAAGTCTTTAGCATATGACTAACATTACAAAAGAAAATATTTTATTAAAACTAAATATTAGTTTCTTAAGAATATTAACATAATTAATATATTAATTAGAAAAAATAAATACAATTTGAATAACATGAATTATTTGTTAAGAAATTTTTTATTTATATATAATATATTTTAAAAAATTATTTTAAAATAATCATTCTCTTTTCTTGTTAAATTTTTTTTTTAAATTAAAGATTTACTTGAAATCTTATACATTATATTTAAAATTTTATTCTAATGTTTTTAACATTCTTTCTTTATTAATAATCAAATTAAAAAAAATTATAAATAAAAATTTATTTCTAATAAAATTTCACATTAGTTTAGAATAAATATATCAAAATTTTAATGTTTAAATTAATTTAATATAGATAACGTTTTAAAAGATTTCAATATTTTTTATACTACAATATTCATATATTTTTAGATTAAAATATTTTTTACAATTTTTATTAAATTTTAAATGTTTTTACAATTTTAAAAAATTGTAATTAATTAAATTCTATATAAAAAATAAAATAAAAATAATACTATATATTTAAACTGTTGTAAAAGCACCATTTGCTAGCAAACATATTACATAATTTTTTATGTAAAAATCATTCCTCACCGTGTAAATTACAATCAGCGTCAATGGAGGATAAAAAAATATAGCCCACTATCAACTTGCGTACAGCAGTTAAATCAAGTGACACCGTTAGAAAAGTTTAAATCAACTAACACCAGAAAAGTTTTAACGACGAGTATTGGTAACTGTATTGATAAAAGTTTGAGTTAAGAGAGACATCCACCTAAGCAATCAACGCTTAGTGTGTGATGTTTAAGCCCAGCCGATAAGGACAATGAATTGATTTTTCATTCAAAGCAAGATATTCAGAGCATTCGATCAAAAAAAAGCTATCAATTATGCAAAACAAATATAATGTTTCCATTCTTTCCATACCTCTATTTTTTCCAATGACCAACTATAGGTTGGAATAAAAGATCATTTGCATGGGTGATGGGTGGCCCACTGCTCATTCAAATTCCTTCTTTCTAATTTTGAAAAATAGAGCAGTCTAAGATTACATATCGTGGTATTCTTGCATTCAATTCTTAACCGATGATTTTAAATGAATCATCCATTTATATATATTTTTTATTATATAATCTATTTATATATATGTATATATATACACACAAATATATATATATTCAATTTGATTACACATTCGTATACATGTATATATAGATATTTATATATATATCCATTCACACACACATATATATACATATATATACTCAAAAATGATATTCATATTTCCTTTATATTAAAATAAATGATCTCTATAAGGTAGATATTGAATTATTTTATTCATGTTACCTTTAGAATCACTTTTTTCTATAACTTGTCTTTCCAACTCAACATAAACACTTATGTGTACTTATACACATATATACATCTTTTTGAATTTTAAAGAAATATTAAATACACAAGGTAAAGCTAATGAACTAATAATTCATTTTCTACTAGTCTACCTATTTGATCATCAACTCATCTTTCCTTGTCTTTTAAGAAAACGCAAGCACATAAAATTCATATTTTAAATGCACAAACTTTGATTTTTCAGTGGTGTGTGCAATCCAGATTGTATTCTTGTTTACCGATTGTCATTTGGCTAAGTACTCCTACCTCAACCATGTTCTCATTCTTCAACCTGTTCCTACATTCACACACTTGCACTTGCAGAGTTTTATCAATAACCAATGCTCAAAACGAAATGATTTCATTAATACATCATAACATTTATCCTTCATAATCAATCATAATGTCTATATGATATATATTTTAAATGACATTGAAATCTTAATTTATCACAAGTCAAAGACTGATAAATTTCAAAAAAAAAATCAATATTTGAATAACTTAACATTATTAAATGTAAGCAAAATTTGAGATGTGACATCCTAACAAAATGTATGAAATATTTATTGGCAATATCATGTCAATCCTAAGAACCATAAATACTCTTGCAAGGTTAATATTTCATGGCCTCAATATTGTTTTGAATCAACATGCATGCCTTCTTACAAAACAATGTGGCCTTATTTAACCTCTTATTGAACTAATAAAATTTGGAGCACTTAGAAAAAACATAATAGTCCTACAAAACCCTAAGAATAATTTCTAAATGCTCGACATGATCAATCAAAGTGAAACTATACTTGCGAATATCATCAAAAAACCAATAACTATTGAATGAAGATAAATATGATCATGTAAATTATCCAATACATAATGTACTCACATTATTAAATATTTTTATTATGCTTTGGTCACATTTTAAATATGCCCATATTATGGCTAGGCATCATGAGCCCACAATGTACTAATTTTTTATCTATTACAAAAATAAAATAGACCATGATTCATTTTATTTTTATTTTACTAAATTACAAATGCAAAAAAAACTAGTACAGAAACAACAATATAAGACTAAAAAACTACTAAATACTTATTATAAATGACTAAACATAGTCGCATGACTAATAGTAGTTTATTGCCAGTCATTTATAACGTGATCGAATTGATAACTAAACCAGTTTTAGTCATTTGGCTGATCGATTTTGGTCGTTAATTTAGTCGCCTAATTGATCGATTTGGTCATTGGTTTAGATGTCTGAGTGATTGACTTTCTCATTAATTTAGTCGGTTGATTGATCGATTTGGTAATTGATGTAGTCGTTAATTTGATTGATTTGGGAGTGTGTAATTTATTCATTAATTTAGTCATTGAATGTTTTAAACCGGTCACTTATTCAGTCATTTTTTTATTCACTGGTATATTTTTTCGTTAATTTAGTCATTGATTGATGTTAACTTGTCACTTATTTAGTCATTTTTATTCACTGATTTCTATCCATTGGTAGTGTATTTAGTCATTAATTTTAATTATCATTTTTATCAATTTGGTAGTTTATTTAATTGATTTTTCTCACTTATTTATGTCAATTGATAGGTATATTGATACATTGTTTTGATTAATAAGAGAAAAGCAGGTTTTGAAGGGACCTCAAAACCCTTTACAACAAAAGACACAAAAATTTTCCTCAAAGGATAATCAAAACAAACCACCACCAGCAACCCATCAGCCAAAAAATGCCAAGTGGCGGGTGTTGAACAAAGAAAAAACAAAAGGTAGCCAACAACACCCAATAGCCACCCAACAATAAAACAAAACCTAACCTACACTCCAACCCAAATAGAAATCAACAAGAAAAAACTAACTCAGGCCACCAAGAGTATTGGCCATCTCCAACTACTGGTTCTTATGCTTTTCAACCATATCTAGCAATTCCTTTTTCTCAGCATCAAAGGTTTTCTTCCACTCAGTCGATCCTCTAGTCGTAGGTTCCTTATCATCATCTTTAGGAGTCTTCTTAGCCTTTCCCTTTGTCATGCATTCCTTCTCCATAAGCTCAGAGAAGTAAACCTAATCTTCTCTCAATTCACTGATTTTCCTAAATAGGATTTCTAAAGACTATGCACTGTTCTTTACAGAAATATGACATGCATGCATAAGTTTTTTGATGTCCACATTAATTCTAGACACTTTGGCTTCTAGAGAATAAATTATTTCTTCACAAAGAGAGTTAAATTCATGGTAGGATCCTTCAAGGTCCACCATCCTATCAATTAGGATGTCTAGCACAACACCTTTAGGGACACTCTTAAGATTTTCCTTTAAGCCTCTGATTTTAATGTTTATCTTATTGAATTCCTATAAAGACCATTTAGCTAGCTTGAAAGTACCTATAGTCCCAGCTCTGGCCATATCCAACAGAATAAACATGGAGGTCGCATCCTCATCCAAATAAGAAAAATCCTTAGAAAGAGGATCCACTTTCTAGGGCTCCTAATTTGCTTCTTGTCGCCAACACTCTTGTCCTCACCAGCCTCCTCAAGCTCCTTGGTCATAAACTCTAGGGCTTTGCTCCTCAGATTTGTAATGTGTGAAGAAAGTCTCCTCGGTGTAATAGCTCCTACATCTTTAACCTGGGACCCCACCTCACCACCAGCACCAACAACATCTTTACCACCTACCACCTCCTCCGGTTTGGGAGAAGAGTCATCAGACCCCACATCTGTCTCATCACTCCTAGAGCAGGCAATCCTTTTTGCAGACCCGTTACTCTTTGCACCACCTCCCTTCCTTTTCCTTGAAGAAGTATCCATAGAATCTAGGGAGAAATCCTCTTCCTCACCATTCCATTCCTCCTCCAAAGAAGAAGAAAAATCCTCACCCGTCGACCTAGAGTCATCAGATAAACTCTCCTCCTTTCCTTTGATGGAAGGGTTTGAGAGAAGGATCTTAATATGTTCCATTATTAGAAGAATTAGCCCCTCATGGAGGACTAGGGTCTTTCTATTTTAAGGTGTGCATACATCGAAACCTCCAGCTAGGATAAAAGAAAAAATGAAAAAAGAGATAAGCAGACCATGCCTGAAATGATTAAGGAGCATGAAATGATGACCAAGGATGGCCCTAAATCTCCCTTCCATGGTTACATACTTGATCATCACCTCGGAAAAACTTGCCCAAATCTTCTTTAGAGAGGTTCTTTCATAACCCCAAGTTTCCAGCTTGATTAACGCTTTCCTCTCATCGTCTTTGAAGAATTGAGTCATCGCCTCTTCATTACTTTTCTTATCCTTAAAAAATTTCCTACCAATAGTCAGCAAACTAGTAACTGAGGAAATCAAATCCTTATTCACTGCCACCTTCATACCTTTAACCCTAACCTTTCGGTTATGCCAAAATGAAATGAATTGAGTTAAGGCATTAGGATCATGCTCATGCAATCTCTCCAAGTATGGAGTAAAATTCCCATGATGCAAAATAGACTAGAGCTTCTCTTTGCACCGTATGTCACCACAGGAATGTGGTTCGATTCAGCTCCTTTCGCCACCCATGTTAACCAACACACAATTCTTAGAGACCTTGCAAAATGCACATAATAGAAGTACAGAAAGAAGTAAAGCACCCAAAAAGTGTGTGAAACAGAGGAAATTACCATGCCACAAATGTCTCCACACTTCATCCCATACCATCATTCCATAATAAGATTTTGGCTTCCTCGGGAATGATCACATCTTCCTCCCACGAACAAAATTCATTGAGCATAATAGCCTCGCTGGCAAAGAAATCTGCCAATGAGTTACCTTCTCGATAAACGTGTGATATATGAGTCTCATCACAAGATTAGAGCATCATTATAGTATCCCTTATTAGATGATCAACACTCCAACTTAGAAATTAAGTGCCACAAAGGTAATTAATGATGTTCATAGATTCTCCTTCCACCCACAACTTGGAGTAACCTTTGTTGATGGCATACTTAACACTAATAAATGTAGCTTTTTCCTTTGCACAATGATTGTTCTGAATCCCCAACGGAAGTGCCACTGCACCCAGGAGTCTGCCCATATCATCTCCTAACACCCCCCCACAACCTACAGGCCTGGGATTCCCCTTTGTTTCCCCATCAAAATTAATTTTAATCCAACCAAAAGGAGGACGCTTTCATCTAGTGTTTAATCTCTTAGCTAAGCTTGACTTTGGGATCAACAAAGGAATAGAGGTAATCTTCCATTTAGAAGTCACCAGTAACTGATACCCAGTAAGGGAATCAGAAGGGGCACACCAAGCAAAATTAAAGCGAATGAGAGAAAAGTTCTCCAAAATAGCTCACTTGATCTTAAAGTAGAGAATAATAGGATTGAGTTTGGATTCCCAAAAAATCCTATTATTTCTTTCTTTCTATATCCCCCAAGCGATATGCGGGACCAGAAGATCCCAAAGCCATCACAAAATCATGCAGGAAGAGGGGCAAGACCACTACTCATGGAACTTAGCGAGGAACTCTCGAAAAACCCAACCAACATCCCAGAGATTGAGAAATTTACTCCAAACAAAGAAAGAATAATTACACCCAAGGAGAATAAGAAAAGCACTTTCACTATTCACTTTACAAAGTACACATTTGTTAGGAATCGCAAATCCCCTCTTACAAAGGTTGTCCAACGTCAAGACTTTACCTTGCATAAGAAACCAAAAGAAGACATTCACCTTCATGATGAGATTCTTATTCCAAAGCTTGCCCCAAAAAGGGAAAGAGGCAAGTGTATCCATAAAAATCAAAAGAGCAGAAGACACGGAAAAAATTTCACTAGCACAAGAGGCCCAGATGACTCTGTCGAGTCCAAGAAAAGAGGGAATCCTAACCAAGCTTTAAAAGTCCTTCAGAATCCTTAAAGAAGGGCCCCAAGCCTCAAAATTATTCAATTCTCCATCCTTAAAATAATCAACCACCTTGGTCCCAAAAATACATTTACATACATTGTTTATTAATTGCATAATCATTATATTTAGTCATATTTATTAACTGGTTTCTATTAGTTGGTAGTATATTTAGTCAATTGGTATTTTATTTAATTGTTTTTGTTCACTGATTTCTACCTATAAGTGTCGGAAATGATACAATGCTTTAATTGAGGTTTAAACATATAAAAACAAAGAAAAACATAATCAATCATTCATTTGCACATAATGAAATGGCTATTAAGAAGGAAAAATACTAAAATTTTATTGATAAAACGTGTTCTTACAACAGATACAAGACATAAATGTGTCTTTTCTTTGAAAAATGTATTGTTACAAAGTGTGTTTCTCAATGTTGTGACTGAGAAAACTAAGTTACAATGCCTTTTTTTTGGTTATGCAAGATATTACAATTTTGATGATAATTTTATGTTTCAACTTATTTACATCTGCACATACATGTATATTGTTGCGCTCTCTACAACTTTTCCTCTTCTCTACACCTCTTTATCTACTTTATATTTACTTCTTTTTATGCACCCTTGTTCTCTGCATCTACTGCTTACACAAAAACATATCCCTTCTTCTATAATGCACCAATTTGAATGAGCGGAACCCAAACAAAAAGAAGAAAACATAATCAAGGGGTTTTATATTACAGGTCTAGTAAGATAGAACATTCCCTATTCTACTCACAAAATGTACACCCAAATCAGATTTTCTAGTTTTTTTTGGGTTCAACTTACTCAGGCTCAATACAATCTATGTCTACAACTTCACTCTCCACACTTTGTTGTTGCTAACCCTTCTTTTTCTCTTTTTCACTTAAAGCTAACTCTCTATGACTTTTTTCAAATATTTTAGTGGCCACCGTGTGAAGGTCCCTACTTTCTCTTTCAGAGCTCCATCTATTTTTTTTGCATGCGGAAGGGGTATGTTACTTGAGACCTCTAAAATACATACATTTTCATCTCTTGTTCCTTTCAATTTGACTCCATGTACAATAGATAGTGATTAAATCCTCCCAATTCCTGTAGCAACACCATCATGTGGGTCCAATACCTCAACTATATCCCCTTCTTGGAGTTTATCAATATATGTCTACAAAAACCAAAAAAATACACATTATATTGAGATATCAAACACACATTATAATGGTTTTGGCATTTGTATGTAATGTCTTATGTCTTGGAACAAATCAGTTTTTGTATGTTCTTTTATAAAACACTCTATTACAACTAAGCTCTAAGCTTCCAAATCGAAGTTATATGTTCTCCCTTAATTCCATAATCTATGTATACTAGCTAATTACACTTCACTACTATTCTAACGTCCAACTTCTATCAAATAGGTAATGATTACCCTTATTTACATAATAAAACAACCATTACTTACTTGAATAGTACTTACTTGCATGTGGTTTCATAGCACTCACCTCGAGTCCAGCATGACAACCAGTATGAATATCATGTGCATGATCATTGAGTTCATCCTCATAACCACTATCAACATTATTGTTGACATTAAGTTGTACAGATTTGCAGAGAATTCTATTGACGAGGCCTTTTTCTTTTTGTCCTCCTTTCATATAATTGTTTTGCATCATGTGGTTTAATTATCATGAAAAAATTAATATAAGTCAAGTAAAGAATGTAAAAGCTATTTTTTTTGTCCAAAAGAACATTTTAAGCATGAATAATGACAAAACAATGGAACAAATAATTGACAACTATTATATTAATTACCTCAACTTCAGGACAACTAAGATGATTGTGTTGCGCATTCTTGTCGACTTCATCACTATCAATATCAACACCTTTGTTGACATCCTGAAGGCATTTTCATTTTCCTATTTATTTGAAGAAATTGCTCTGCATGTGGTTTAACCATCGTGCAAAAAAATATACAAATAATCCAATAGTCAAGTAAATAATGCAAGCTATAAATTTTTCCAAAAGAACATTTTCTAGATCACTCAAACAATAAAGAAATTGGGTTGGATTCTCCTACGCTCAGATTTTAATAATCTACATATTAAGAGGCATTTATATATAGAACTTCCAAACAAGAAGAAATGAGATCAATAGAGCCTCTTACCTCATCTGAATCCATGGATTTATGCTCATTTCATGCAACAACCATAGGGTTAATGATTTCAACCAACTATGAAACTTGGTGACTGAGACCTAATCTGAAACTCATTACCTTTTGGCACCCTTTTTCATATGAGTTGACATGATCTACAGAGGCTCCTACTGGGAATTGAACAAATGGTTGTGAAATCTCTGTTGATGAACTAGAGTTCAACTTCATCCTACTCTTACATTTACTAGCATCTAGTTCTTCCATATAATTGACAATATCTTTTGCACATGCTTCTCTATTACTATTTTCCACCTAAAATAAAGTGACAATTTCAACCTATAGTCAATACAATAAAAAATAAAAATAAATAACACAATGTAAGTTGAACCAAAAATCCATACACTTACTACAATTTTTTCCATTTTGGCATGCAACCTGCCTCGGCCAAATGTATATCCAACCCTCACATTATCTCTTTCTCTCATGCCTTGGTTACTCTTTACCAAATATTCTTTGGAATGCATAATTTCTCTCAATGTCTCCCACTCTTTGGGAGATAGACAGGAGTTAAACCTCTCTTTTCCCAACATGATTGTTTTTTTGCATATTTATCTATAATTGTTCATCAAAACTCCCATCCTTTGCTTGTAATATTTTCTAGAGATTTTTCAACTAATAGTCTCAAAATCATTTTCCATTTTTTGTATAACATTTTCCATAGCTTGTGGATCTTGATTTGAAAATATCCAAATGGGCTCTACATCTTACACCCAACTCAATGACCCACTTTGCAGCATTTGACCCAATAGGCTCACCATCTCTCGATACCTCAAGCAAGAATGACTTCTTGCCTTCTAATTTTCTTTCTTTTGCATTCCTCTCAATAGATATGTACAAATCCTGACTCAATATTTGTCTTTTGACAAAAGCATCCACATCTTCTATTAGATTACCATTACTAGTATTTCTGGCTGATCCACTAGTTCCATCAAAAGTTCTAGATACAACAGGTGCATTTTGAGGCATAGCAGATGCAAGGGGACTCTCTTCATGACTTTCATTAACCAGAACTTCATGCTCCTTGTCCACATCAGGTGTGGCGCGAGTAGGTATATCAGTATCGGTCGATTCCATAGTATTAAATGCATCCTTTAATGTTAAAAAAAGAATCTGTAGACCTAATGTTCCTTTGCCCTGATGTTTTTCAATAAACTCTCTTAGACCTAGTCCTAAGAGATCATCACAATGTTGCACATCACCATGTGCTATATCAGGTTGCACATCACCATGTGCTATATCACCTTGCATATCACCATGTGCTATATTAGGTTGCACATCACCATGTGCTATATTAGGCTGCACATTACCATGTGTTATACCAGGCTACACATCATCACAACTATCATTTTCACCAACTGTATTTATTGAATCACAAAAGTGTTGGCTTCTATGAGATGGCGGCACTATATCTTTTTTTCCTTCTATTTTTCTCCACATTTTCTTTGCACTCTTTTTGCTGCAAATAAAACAACATATACATAAAGCTCTTTCCTATAAAATTTGATTAAACACTATTAAACAAATAATATACTACTTAGTGGATTTACAACTTACCTTTTCAAACCAAGACTCAAAAGATATTCATTATTCTTGGCCACTTTTTCAGTACGTGTGCACTCATATTTTGTCTTTGGAATTTGAACATTGTGATCACTATCATCTAATTTTCTCTTTACAGTCCTTGTCTTCATTTCCTGGAGTCCAAATAAACAATAATGTATAAATCAACAACTTGAATCAGTAAAAATTTATTGAGTTCATAAGTTGATAATTGTTGACTTTCCAATTCGTTGATGATAAAGATCAAGGGTGTGCAATGATCCAAAAAACTCATACAACCACTCACAAGAACCCTTAGTCATCAATCAATGGGATTTCCTTCACAAACCACCATTCTTCCTTGTAGCCTTTCAAAAAGGCCTTTTTGGTCATATCTTTTGGAACAGACCTAATCTATAGAAAAGGAGACCCATTTAGGGTACCCTTTTGGCCATTCTTACACATATCCATAAATGAGGTAGGGTTTCTTTGTACAAAAGGGTTCAAAAACTGACTATCCTCCTTCTTACTAGGCCTACTTGGGCAATTAGGCATAACACAACTGAGTTATTGGCTTCAAGTGGTCTCTACTCTTGTTCCAATACTTCAAACACATCTCATATGGTCTCAAACAACTTTTTCTCAATACATCTCACTACCTAGGCACACTTTGCCATGAATGGATGCAACTGTGGTTGAACCCTTACTCAAACAAGCATAGCAATATGACACACCCCTACAATTCAAGTAACAAACCATGAATGAAATTGGCTCCCCAAACCAATTGCATTTGGAAGGTGATTCAATCCTCTATCATCTCCAATCAAGTGCAGGTCATTAAATGCAAAGTACAGTCCACACAAATGAAAATAATAGTCCAATTTGTAAGAAATAATAGTTTTTAGAGTGTAAAATTGAAATTTCTTCATTCCAATCTCCTCACAACCTTCCCAGCCTTTGGATTCATGTTTAAAATATGTATTTATGCTTTCCCAATCATTCTCCAACTACCAAGCATTCTCCAACTAACTTCGTAAACAAAGTTGTAACTTTAATGCACTTTTGAAAACTTTCACAATGACAATTTTTACATCTTTTTTGCAAATGTTTACAACTTTTGACCAATGGACCTATAACATTCCAAAATGGATAAAAATGATCCCAAATGGTCATAAATGACCTTATTAACATGATACAACCCAAAAAAAAGACAAAAACTCAAACGTTGCCTCTTGTAATGCCCCGCCACGCAACCCTAGAGGAAGTTTCAATTCACTAAATGAGCGTACTAATTTTTTTTTTAAAAGAAGTGAATTAACCCACATGTTCAACTATAATTGACAACATCCCCTAGGGTTACATAACTGAGATTACATAAATCCCCATTAACATACAACATCCAAAATACATTGAAAGTAAATTACTCAAGTAATGACATTCAATAACATAAAAAGATACGAGATAAAAATGAAGCATTCATTACATACATCTATTACAATCCTCATTCCTAGAATGAGTCAAAATACATAAGTATGATCATTACAAGGTCCACCTCATAACACAAGAGGGGTAAATCAATATCATTACAATATGAGATACAAAGTACAAGAATTAAAAGTAAGAAATGCAAGATGTCCATCAAGAAGTCTCGCCACCAAGTACTGAAGATCAAAGGGACCCAACGGTTTTGGTGCATGTTCCACCCAACCATGTGGTATCCGTAGGCCCACCCCCCATGCTAGGAGATAGTAACAAGGTAACATGGACGAGATACCTACTACCTCAAACCAAAGGCAAACTCATACTGGTACAAGCTGACTCAACCACACATAAGCACAATATAAGTCTATCTCTAATCATGGTTACATTGCTTCCAGACATAATATAATCAAGTGTGCTAAAGAAACCATACGCACAACATAACACAATGTTATCCTAGACAGAGTGTCATCGCAAGGTTTGTCATGAGATATCCTCTGGAAATTCTTCATAGGCTCCGAAAATCCTAGTGGCCTCAACCGAATCCCGGCACTCATACTAACTCAAGCGGAAACAACTACCTCTCATAAGGACAAGATAGTGATCTTGCCATTCCAGGCCTTCTCACTCACCCCAAGTCTAAACAACCCTTGTTCCTATGAGTGAGGTTAATTTATCTTGATTAATGTGAAATGCATCCTAATCATCTAAGTATATTATTTTAGTTATCACTTATTAAAAATACTTTTGAAGGTTACCCGGTTTACCTCTTTGGGCTTCGGCCCCTAACAAAAGCCACTCTTCTAATTGGATAACACACTACACAATCTAAACTCCAAGGGTTACTCAAGTGCTACAGAATTGAACCAATATACTCTCTCCCATCCTAGGAGGAAACCACAAAGAAATCCACTCCAATACTAGGAGGACACTAGATAATTGTAACACTACCCAAGTGAAATCAAAACAATGGTTTAACAAGGGAATGACCCACGTTTTTCTGGAAGACTTACAACCCAACTACTCAACACTCATTCACAACATACTCATTAAAGGATACATAAATGAACTCATGCATTGACAATGAAAAGTTCTATATTTGGTTATCTTAAAACCATGTTCCTATCTAATGCTTTTCGCAGCAAAATAAAATAATTCATTCAAGACTTTACATTAACCAATCAATATTTTATTAAATACTTAATCTCTACAACTAAATCAAAACATGAGCAATAATAAATTCGACTAATATTAATTGTCTAAGTTGTTGAATGCTCCTATGTTTAACAAGGTATAAAATACACACATTTACAAAGAAAAGCACCTCATATTAATATGCACTATTAAAATCAATATTTTTCTTGATCCAATAAATCGATTATACAAGAAAACTTTAAATACAATTACATAAACAATATATATAATATTAATTACATTATATATATATATATATATATATATTAAATATTATATATATTCATATATAATATAAAATACATATAATATATATATATATATATATATAAATTAAATATTACATTTATAAAATAAATCAAATCGAAATAAAAATAAAATTTAAAACGAATTTAAATAAACAAAATCAAAATAAAATAATAAAAATAAAATAAAATATAATTTAAAACTAATTAAGATAACAAAAAAAAACAAAAAACAAAAAACGCAGGTCCGGACGGTACCTCATCCGACTGACGGTATCGTCGGTACCCGCGGATTGTCCGCAATCCCATCAACCGCCTGCGCTGACTATACACTATGTACAGCGGCCGGCATAAACAGTAGGGGGCCGCAGTCCCCATTGGACAGTGCGTCCCCCCACGTGGGTGGCGCACTGCCCAGTGGGTACTGCGTACCCACTGGTAAATGCAATACACAGTGGCGGCCGAACCCCCCCCACTTCATAAAAAAATTAATTTTTTTTTTCTTTAGATTCAAAAATGTAAAAACAAAATTTCATACACAGGGTACGAATTAACACAGACCCGTACAGCGGCCAAAAGGAACATTACATAGTAATTGAAAATAAAAAATTTATATATATGTTTATATATATATATATATATCATATTCAAAATATGGTATATGTAATGTATATTAACATATATATAATTTTTTTTCCAGAATTTCATCTACTAGAGAAATCGAAGAAAATAGGTTAACAACCAGTAATAAATTTTGCAAACATTGAAACCTTTCAAAAACAAAGATTAAATTCTGAATACCAAATGAAACCCTCCCCTTTTCTTTGTGTTTTTCAAATAATTTTAAACACAAGAAAACTAATACATTGATCTAGGGTTTTTCCACAAATTTTCTAAAAGGGTTTGCATTTTGAAAAACAAATCTGAATAACAAAATGTTGAAGTTTAACCTAGGGTTTCAAGAAAAATCACCCATTTGCAATTTCTTATCATTTAGAAAATAGATTAAACTAGGAACAATAAAGCAAGAAATAAAAAGAAAACCTGGTTATTTGTAGCCACAGGAAATAGCCAAAATTCTTGATGCAGATTTTCCTTTGAGCTCCTCACAATTCTTTTTCTACAATGCAAAGAATTTCCAGCAAGCTTTGATCCAATAGCTCCACCTTCCTCATAGAATTTTCTCTCCTTTCAATTTAAATCTCCAAACAGAAAATAATTCTCAAAACTTTCATGTGCAAACCCTCTCCAAAATCTCATACCTGTGAAAAAAAGAAGGAAGAAGAATCCCCAATTTTTTCTGTCCTAATCGTATAAAACATCATTTCCTCAAAATTCCAAAATAACCTAATGCAACCCTAATTCACATTCAATACAAGAAATTGAATTTAAAAGTTAATTTCATTTCTCCTCTTTGAAAGACCCTAATTTGACTTTAAAGAAAAATTTCAATTTCACATAATTCCCTTTTTGATTTAATTTAATTTAACAATCAAATATATTTACATAATTATTATTAAATTATTTAAATAACTAAATCCAATCCCTTGAGATTTAAATTTAATAAATTAAATAATTTAACTTTAAATAACTTACCTACAATTATTTAATAATTAAATTTAATCCCTTGAGATTTAAATTTAATAAATTAAATAATTTCACTTTAATTAACTTACCTACAATTATTTAATAATTAAATTTAATCCCTTGAGATTTAAATTTAATAAATTAAATAATTTAACTTTAATTTCAATAATCATTTTAAAAATAACCAATAAGCATAACATTAATATACTATAAAAATAAACATTTCTTCCAGCCAATGCAATTTTCTAAAAGAAACTATTTAATAAGACAACACTTTTCAAAACATTATTTAACATCAAATAAGAGACAACATGACTCAATACTCAGGAACTGACGACACACTAAGTCTAGGGTGTAGACCTGACACATGTTACCAAGCTACTACCTCCCATTCAACTTAACCGTTGGATCGACACGCTCAAACCTATATAATATATCCAGCATATAATTCACACCGTGAAGAAGAAATCTCGGATTCGCAGGGCGCTCGCAAGCGAGTGATGCGAACCTGTCTTCTTCACCAATACACTCATCAAAGACTGACACTAACGTCATTAACAATATTCACATAAATAATCACATGATAATTCTACTGACATCATTAATTCATCAAAGCATGTGAAATAAAATCAGATAATCACATCACACAATAATAGTTGTCGCTCAAGAGTAACGATCAAAACATCACAATAAAAATGTGTCCATTATCAAAGTAGCTGTAATCCAATCAAAGCATAAAACAACATGAAACGAGAAGCAAAACGGAGGGGTATTACACCTCTTGTAGGCATCAGGTCCTAAGGGTGCTCCTACACTAGCTGATAACTGCAAATGGAAACTTAAAATAGAATTTAGTTTACAGATTAAAAAGAATTTGTAGTCAAAAGCCAAGAAGATGTTTACAATTACACATATTAGACAAATTTTTCTTAGGGATATATTCACAAGATAAGAACTCATAAAAACATAACACAAGTAGGATGAAGGAAAAACATAGTCTAGTTCATCATGAGGTGTGTTAGTACCTTAAAAAAATTCCTAGTTCCATTATCATAATTAACCTTGAGCTTCATGACCCGAGCCTTGACCCTTATATTTTTTATTTTTTACTGAACATACCAAAAATTCATCATATATATACTTAAGCAAAAGCATGTCCAGCTAAAAACATTCCAAATCCCTTAACAATCTCTTACCACGATCTCATGGCAGTAGTAATTTAAACCCTTGGTGGGCTAGAGATGTGTAACAAACAACATGAAGATGTTTACCACCATACCATGGAAGTATTACGATGAGGATGCTATTGGGTGGTATGAGAGAATTAAAATACATCATACTGTGAGAAGGAAAAATGAAGGGTTTGGTATAGCAAGGAATAACCCGCCATCCCATGAGGAAGATCATAAAGGCATGTGGTAGGGCGGTATGAACCGCTATACTACGGAAGGATGTGATAAAGCATGCAGTATGGTGGTAACAGTTAATGTAAACTGTAGTACCACGGGTTAAACAAGTCAAGCTTGTGGTATAGAGTTAACGAACAGTTAATGTAAACCGCAGTACCGCGAGTTATACAAGTCAAGCTTGCGGTATAGAGGCAAGGATCCCGCTACCCCATGGTGAAATACAAAGAAGCATGTGGTATAGAATTTTATACCCCTCTATCCCATGGCAGTTAGATAAAGTGGTGGTGATTAAGCAATATTAAATGCACGAATCACATCAACCATCCGATCTTATAAAATCAATAGTGCAGTTTAAACTCGAACTACGAGCAAAATATTTAGCGTAAGGTTGATATTAATGTTGACACGATTGAGCTCAGAAGCCATTAAACCAAGAATTCAACATTCTCTTTGCACTCATTTGGAGAAATTATCACGCAGGGATCTGGGAGTTCTAGAAGGTTAAGCTCTGCAACCATTGTAACCCGGGTAAGCGCACAAAACTCTTGTGAATTAATTTTTACGAGTAGAAGATTGTTTGGAATTTTGTATTTCAGAAGTATAGGAGAAGTAAGATAGTTAAACAATGATTTAAGTTTTACGAGTAGAAGATTTTTTTGAATTCTGCATTTCAAATAAACTAGGAGAAGTAAGATAGTTAAACATCATGTCACCCAAGAAGAAAGAACCTGAAACTAAAAACAACATCATGCCACCCAAGAAGAAAGAACCTCAAACTAAAAATGAAGAATCTAAGGTTAAAAGAGGTCCTTACACCAGTCTATCGTGGACATCCTCCTTGAATCAATTGAAAGAGCATTTAAGAATGTTTTTAGTGATGTGGCTCAAGGTTCTGGTACTTTTATGACAAAAGGGAGGGCAAAATTCTAGATTCAAATCCATGGGAATTAGATTTGTCCAAGTTAATTGTCCCAAATGTTTTTATAAATGTAGAGTTCATCAAAGTTTGGCTCAGATTTATCATCCTACTACTAGGTCTGTGAGATTTCCAGATGGTTCACCATTAGTTGTGCTGACTAAAGCGGCCATCATTGAATGTTTTCACCTAAACAAACAAGCGTTGACTAAAATTGATTTGCAAAGAAGTAAAGAAGATTATACTAGATTGAGGAAAACCCATAGAAGTGATGAAGTCCCCATTTACATGAAAAGGGGTGTGAACAACAGGGTGATTCTTATATCCCCTTCTACTACTGAACCATTTGAAGTCTCAGATTTCTAATTCTATTTCAAGAAAACCTAATTTTCTCTCTATCAAGTACTTGGGATAGATGTCGAAGATCAAATGCTAGTTATTTTAATGATGATGTCTATGAGGATCCAAAACCTTGAGATGAACATTGAATATGATTTTGCTTCATATCGTGAGAAAGCATTGCATGAAGCATTTCTACAAGTCAGGGAAAATAGAGCCCCCATAACATTCAGGCAATATTCTTTGTTGTGCCACCTGATATTATACCAAAATAAAGATAGATGGAGCAAAAACATGTGTTTGGGTCAGATTGACAAGCAGGGGAATTTGTTGCCAGTGCAACTATAGTGTTATATATGGGACAGTAGATGTAAGAATTCAAATTATGTGATATCCCATCATGAGTTTGTGTATAGAATTATGAGAGTTCTTAGCCACCAACCACCAAGACTACACACACTTGTGCTACAATTGTTAAGACCTTTGGCTTTGAAACTTGAGCAAGGCCATACTCATAACTTTGGTGATTGGTTTTTTCTACCAAATACCACAACAATCGGGATTTATGGATGCCCACAGGCCCCACATATACTAGCAAAGTTTCCCCCCTTCGATTAGCCTTTGTAGAGTTCATGTGGCAGATTCTATGGATGGAAAAGGATGTCATGAAAAAACAAAGGAAGGGTACATTTATACCCAATTTGACAACATGTTGGGAACTATTAGTGGGATCCAATACACTTGAAGAGTTGCAGAATTATCTAAAATCAAGGTACTTTTTAAAGTCTGGAAAGGAAAGAGCTTTTGACCCTGAGGGTCACATGAATTTTGTAAGATACACCATCCTTACCAAGGCTATGGTTACTCACCATATTGACTATGAAGAAGATGTAATCAGAAATTGTTTCACTCCTCAATGTGTAAATGATAGGAGGAGCAAATGGGAACTTATGAAAAATTTTGAGGAAGAAAGAAAGATGAAGCATAGTGATTTCTTGTGTTATTTCATAGAGGAAGCAGATCATATCAAGAGGATTGATATGATAATTAATAAGTTTAATGAATTATATAAGACTGCAGCAAATACGGGGAGACTTGCCAAATTGTGTTCCAAAAGGTTGAGGCAGCGGCTATCCAGCCCCAGGAATGCACCAAGGCATGGATGCCGCTCCATGTATGCCCTCTATGTACCATCTAACCTTCGTACTTGTAACAATCCGGTGCTGCCATTTTGTCAGACCTTTTAATTAACCCCTGCGTCATTTCTTTTTTTTCCAAAGGCAGGATTAATATACTTTAAAAAAATTATATAATATATTAAAATTGTATAATGTTAATGTGCTTATTATTTCTAATATATATATATATATATATATATATATATATATATATATTAAATAATAAGATAGTGTATATATATATATAGTATTATTTTTTACTTAGATTTAGAATCAAATCTAAATTTTAGTGAAGAGAATGTTATTGGGTTATTAAATTTTTTCTTGTATTTAAATTATATTATCATTGTGGTTGATTTTTAATCTAATTAGTTTTTAACTGTTTAAATTATTATTTGTTTTTATTATAAGAAAATAACTATGAAAAATATAATAATTTTTTAATTTAAAATAATATAATTATTGAACAAATAATAAGAGTGTTTTTTTCTTATCTACCAAATAAATGTTTTTTCATTGTCCTATTATTTACTAGTTTTTGTTGCATTTTCCCTATTGTCCTTGATTGTCTTTATTATTTTAAGTTTTTTTTGTGTATTATAGTGTAATCTAGGTCAATTAGTTTATAATATTTGTATCTCTTCATTTTTATTTTTTATTAATCTTATGATGTGATTTTTTCACTATTTGTTCAACTCAACCCCTTTTCTTTTTCTTCCATTATTATTTATTTATTATAATGATGAGTTTATATTAAATTATATTTAAATCAAACTCTTTTTTATATTATTTAAAATTAATTTATTTTTATCTCATTACTTTTATTTTTTAATTAATCTTTAGAAGTAATTATTTTTCACCTTTTGTTCATTCCAAACCCATATCAATTCATTCCTTAATTATTTATTTACTACAATGATATTTTTATATTAAATAATTTATAAATCAATTTTATTATATTAATATTAATATAAAAAATAATATATTAATATTATTTTATGCATAAATAATGAGATTGTTTTATATATTATTTAATTAATTTATATATTATTACTGATAAGATTTTTCAAACTTAAATTATAAGATCTTCCATTTAAACAAAATAAAATATTCTATGGTAAGTCATAATCTTAAAGAATAACAAAAACTAAAGTTAAGAATGAATGAATGAAAGATTTTAATGATGTCCACGAGACTAAACAGTCTATGGGACCGAGACAAACAACTTAATTTATCTTCAAGCTCTTTTCCAAGTCGCACCTCTTGCTATCGATTTTGACTAGAAGGCTTGTCGTCTGATTGATCTTATCCTCCTCAAATAACTGTCGCATATTTTCCACCCCCAAACCGTTTATGAACTGATTGTGGATATCTTCATAAGTTGTGCATTCCATGACGAAGTGCCATTCCATTTCCACCGCCCCCTTATTACAAAAAATGCATGTTCTTTCTTCCCAAGCCTCTTTAGGTATCTTCCACCTACCAGTCTCGCATCTAAGATGGTGCGATCCCATTCTCCATTGTGCAAGTAACAACCTCGCCTTCCCTTTAATAGCTGCACCTAAATAGGTTTTTTCCCCATGATCCTTTGTTGGGTTAAAATCTTTGATGTAATATGCTTTTTTTCGCCCAATCTAATTTGACCACATGGCAGTCCTAAATTTTTCCCTCACATAGTTTTTTATTTCACTATTGGTGTCAGGACATTCATGTAGTTTGATGTCCCACTTGTTCAACCACTTGTTGTTCTGCATCATCCAAGTTTTCTTTCTTCGGTCTAACTTCTCCTCCATAACCATTTTGGGCCATCGATGATTATCCATATTTTTGACCTTCTTTAGATAACCAATCAACTGGGTTATCACTAATGCTTCCAAAGGAAAAACCCCCACTTCAACTAAAAGAATCTCATAAGGGATTGTGACTTTAACTTTGAGATTGCTTGTTATTAGGTGTTTCTGGATTCTTTCTATTTGTCTCCAACTACTCTTTGACGTATTGCTTCCCCATACTTCACACCCATAGAGTACAACTGGGGTGACAAGTAAACCAAAAAGGGTTTTTTTGGTTTTCCAATCCCAAAGTTTAGCTTTTCTGCATCTATTTTGAAGCAAGTAAGAGGCTTTCCAACCTCCTTGTATCCTTCTTGTTCTGCAAGTTTCCCAGCTGAGCTTATTGTGAAAATCAATCCCAAGATATTTGTATTCTTTCACTATATCAAGCGGGTTGCCTTCAAA
Source organism: Sequoiadendron giganteum (assembly GCA_007115665.2). Taxonomy (NCBI): domain Eukaryota; kingdom Viridiplantae; phylum Streptophyta; class Pinopsida; order Cupressales; family Cupressaceae; genus Sequoiadendron; species Sequoiadendron giganteum. The sequence continues at coordinate 144,657,931 of CM021109.1, read as the reverse complement.
AAGAAATGTATGTTGTTTATCTTTTCTATTCAAAGAGAAAATCATGATTTTGGTCTTGGAGGTGTTCACTTGCATCCCAACTTCCTGACAAAAGTGTTCTAGAGCTTTCAAATGTTCTCTTAACCCATGAGCATTTTTAGAGATTAAAATATGATCGTCAGCATATAGAAGTAATTTCATTACGTACTCAGCCAACTAAATACCATCCCCACCTTCCATGTTTATCCAAGCTTCCAACTTATCAATGTATAACCCAAAAAGTGTGGGAGATAAAGGGCAGCCCTATTTTACTCTAATATTGCTGCCAAAACATTCTGACATATCATCACTTGTTCTGATTTTAGCACTAACCTTCTCATATAACCTGTGAACCGCAGCTCTATACACATTGGGAATGCCTAGTTCTTCCATCCTATTCCATAGTTTGTCCCTAGGCACCATGTCGAAAGCTTTTTTAAAGTCAACAAAGCAGTAGAAATTTTCCTTGCCCTGAGTATCCCAAATTTTCTCAATCAAGTATCTAAGGGTGATGCAGTGATCAATGGTAGAGTGCTTGGACCTAAATCCTGCTTGCCCCTTTTCCCTTTTGCCCTCATTGTCTGCCCAACTGCTGATCCTATGCTCACTCATGCTCCCAAAGAGTTTTCCAAAGATAGGATTGACCATAATTGTGTGATAGTTAGATGGGTTATTGATATCGCCACTTTTAAATAGAGGGATGACTACACTGGTAGTCCACTCCATAGGAAAACCTTCCCGATTAACATTGTTGAAAATTCTTTTTATGTGAGGAGCAAGATTTTCAATCCCCCATTTTAAAAATTCAGCATGTAGCCCATCTATGTCTTGTGCTTTACCACTTGCTAAGTTTTGTATTCCTTGTTTAATATCATCCACATCGAATAGCTCCATTGAGGTGTTAATAACTAGAGGGTAGTCTTTCTCGTGGACCCTCTCATAGAGAATTCTAGCATACTCTAACCATTGGACATTTGTAATATTATTTTCCAACTTCTTTTTCTTTTGTTGCAATTCCCTCCAAAAGCCTTTAGGATTATGTTTTCCAAGAGATATTAGCTCCTTCCTTCTTTCATTTACATACTCTGCTTTTTTGGACTGCACTAACTTTTCATATTTTTTCTTATACTCTTTGTCCTTTCCACTCCCCTTTAGCGATCTCTTGGTTGCCTTGCATTCTTCATCATACCACGGATTTTTCGGAAAGGTGTTTGTTGTCCCTACCTTGGGATGGGACCATTTGCACGTATTTAAAGCCTTGTGGATTATCGGGATCAGCAAATTACTGTGAATGTGGACATCTACCTTATTTTCCATTTTAGACTCTCCATTATTTTCCAAAACATGGACATGATGCTTAAGAGCAGCACTAAATATTTCCCTATTTTCCCGATTTATGAGGATTTTACCCTTGGGAAGGGAATTTTATTGCATGTGTTGAACCTATTTATTGTGTTGGCTAATTGGAGAAATGTGTAGCTTAACCTGAAGAGGTAAGTCATCAGATTTCATCCCAATAGGGCAATCCTCAATATCAAACTCCACCAGCCTTGAGCTAAAACTCTGAGAGCAAACCATGTAGTCCACCCCACTTTGACCATTATAATTTTTGCAACTGATACCCCCTGACTTTGGCCACTCTCTCATCCCATTGCATATGACCATGTCAAATAGACTACAAAGATCAAGTAATTCTGTCCCAAACGAGTTCACCGTGCCATTACCATCTTGAGATGTACGTTCCCAATGAATACTACCCCCTTCCTCTAACCACAAAGGATTGTTCCCCCCTTTAGCTTCGTTGCTCAACTGAAGAGATTGATTATTAGTAGTCCTTGCATTAAAGTCACCCATTAAAACTACATTTCCAAGCATGTTGAAAATAGAGATATTATTTTTTAGTGATGCATACGGGTCTTCATTGTCTAAATTCCACTTCTTATAGAACTTAGAATTTTTTGGAGAAAAGTAGCAAGCACCTAAGCTAAAAGTGACCTCATTCTTAGTTATTTGCAGCCAAATGTACTTTTTATTTGCATCTTCTTTTACAAATTCAGCAGTTCTCTGCCACTTTTCATCTATTAGCACCGTAACCCCTCCATGCCCTTTGCCTGTTTCATTCCCTTCATTCCAAACTGAGACTTTCTTATACCCCTCGAAATCCGGAACTTTGCAGTCATCATGTTAATGTGTTCCAGTAAGAATAATAATATCCTTCCCATTTGCTATTGGCCCCAATCCAGGTCCTCTTCTCCATGGATAACCTCTACAATTCCAACTTACAATATGTAGATATTCCTGTGGGGCCCCTATTTCCTATTTCTTGTTTGAAAAACAATCACTGATTTGAGCTTTCCCATTCTTCAACCAAGCCAACTTCCCTTCATTTCTTGTTGTCTTCACCTTCTCCCATTCTTTCCTTTGTTCTTCCTCTACTCAAAGGTCAAAGCCTCATCTAGATAAATATGTGTGCCTCTAAGTAACCCCCTATTTTTCATAATCCTATTCTTATCTTCTAAATTTATCAAGATGACCCTTACATGTCTATCTCTTCCTCCATCTATCTTTTTTCCAATTTTGTTAGCTTGTTGAATATGCCCTGTCCAATTCAACTTATCTTTCAGAAAGTCCCATGCCAAAATGTCAGTTCTCTCTTTCTCTCCAAAGTCTCTCAAACCTTTAATAATAATGTTTGCAGCCTTGCTTTGTTTATCTTTTTCTTCCCTTAGTTGCCTTTTAACTTGTTTTTCAATGATTCCTTTTTCCTCGTTTGAGGGGCCACTCACCACTTGATACCATGATTTGACCTCTTCTATCTGATCTCCTAACTGGTTCTCTTTTATCTCCAAGTCTGCTAATGTTGATTGTATTGCCTTTAGTTATGTTATGTTTTCTCCTCCCTCCACTTCTGATTTCTCATTTTTTGTTGTTTTTATTTGGTCTAACTCTTGTTTTAGAATGACCAATTCATGTTGTCCCCTCTCCAAATTAACTTGCAACTTTAAAATTAGATCTTGCAGCTTTTTGTTGTCGTTTTCCAGCCTATAGTTTGCCTTGGTGACTATTTTAAACATGTTGTCTTCGTACAACCCCTTCATTTCTAGAACATCGAGCCTACTTTTCATTCTTATGAGCTCTTCAACATAGAACTTTGATGACCATAATAGTGGTGAGGACACAGGGCTATAGGGTTCCTAAGGTGTCTTTTCATTAACGTTTTTTGTTTGCAATGAACTCATCTGTTTTTCCCATGATCTCATCCAACTTATCCGTGCTTGGCTCTGGGTTCATTATGCCATCTATTTTCTTACCAATACCTTTATGCTCAACTTTTTTTGTTTGCTCTTCTTTCTGAGGTACCACCCTAGACAAGTTTGCCTTGCTATTACACACCTTTGGCAAAATCAAAGTGAATTTTTTCTTTTGGTTTTGTTTTAGTTTCCATTTTGTAGCCAACCTTCACCTTAAGATCCCATTGTACTTTTTTGTGTTTACAAAGATCAACCTTTCTTATGCGTTTACAAGGTTTAGAATACTTGACAAAGGCGATCTTGCTAGCACAAGTGCTAAAACATTTGCCAAACCCCCATTTTGGAAATTGGTCCACCCATTTGACCATTGGAGCGTGTGAGATCTTGGAAATCTTAGACCTTCATGACCTAGAAGATTCAGGAGGTCATTCATTTGCACGTCTATCATTTTGTTGTTACCCAAAATGTACTCTAATGCCCCCATTTGCATTGAAATTGAGTTTACATTCAAATTTTGTGGTCCCCCTGTCTTGACACTCTGACATACCAAACTTGAGTTTTCCCCCATTGCTTCTTGTTTAACTCTCATGTGTTGAATAAAATATTTGCTTATTGTGAGCTTTCAAGATTATGTGGGTATGCCAGTTTTGCCCCATTGTGGAGAAAGGGGACAAAACAATCATAAAAAATATAAAGAAAATAGAAAAACAAATAGAAAGAGGAACTGGAATACCTGTTTAAAATGTAATCCCACTCCACTTGCTTTGACTTTATTGTCCCTATCTCTGCTTTGCCTATTTGGGTCCACTTTTCTCGACAAAACCACACTACCTCTTAGGAAACCCTGCCGCTTGAGATTTTTGGTTCCTAACCTCCTGCCTACCTGCGACAGTTCTTTAGCTGCTACAGTTCCCTCCCTACATTAGCTCCTGCCTACCTGCGTCGGTTGCCTGCTACTGTTCTTATCTACTTTCCTTCGCCTAAACAATAAGTAACATAGAATACATTTTTGTATTTGATATTATTTCACATAAATTAATATTCAAAACTATAATAAATTATCATAAAATAGGTTATGGTCTTAAATAAACCTAAATTGATAACATTAAAAGAAATTAGACTATGGTATAACATAGTCTTAAATAATGTACTAATAATTGTTGAGAGAATGGGAAAATAAATATCTTTTGTAATTGTTAATATTTTAGATAAATTAATGTTTCAAAATTATAATAAAATAAAATTAAGAGATTATGGGAAGAAATAGTTTTAAATAATCTCATTTGCAATCAATAACATACTATATTAAATTAAAATAGATTACGATAAGACTTAGTCTTATTAAAATATTAATATATGTTTTAAGAATGAGAAATCTAAGTTGAAAAAATAAATAATGCAAGAAATCAAAAATTAATAAATATAAAAATAATAATTAAAAGGTAGAAGAAATAATTATTATTTTATTATCATATATATGTTGTTTGATTGTCTATTTTATCTAATTATTTTTTATATTTTTAATTGTTACAAGAATTTCATACATATAATATTATTATAAGATTTTATATATATTATTAATTAAACTATATAATAAATTATGTTATTATATTACATGTTTGAAATAATAAGAATTATTTTTTATAGTTATTGTTGTTCCTTTGTCTTCCTTCTCCTCTTATTTTCTTTTCTTTAGTCTTCTCTAGCATGTTTGAATTTAATACTCTCAAACAATTTAAAACTATTATGAATTATTTTATTATTTTGATCTGTAACAGAGGTTATTTTATTATTATTTAAATTTAAAAGAAGATTAAATCAGATCTTCCTCAGAGAAAATTGCAAACATTAAATTCCACCCAAACACTACAAACGCCATGGAGATACCAACACATCCTTAAGAGCTTGAAAAAAGATCGGAGGACCATAGAAATTTTTTTATCTTTGTGCGTCTTGTCTTTCCTCCCTTTGACAGTTTGTCAGCCATCCTCTACCTTTGCAACCTCCTTCTGCAGCCCAAAAAAATTCCCTTCTCAACTATCCCACCTTCCTCCATTTTTGCCTCCTCCTTTTGCCATTTTTCAAATACATCATGATGTTGCCATGATTATTCATGTTCTTCAACCAATGCTTTCCCATTCTGGCCATCTACCTCTCCATTACTCTCCCCTTTTTCCTGCACCTTCGTCTAGCCTAATTTCTCCTTGCACTTTGAGGTTTTAACACCCTGAAAGGTTTGCTCTGCTTCACCTACAATTGTTCTTCCCTCCTCAGCACCATTTGAGATGGGAAATTCAGCATGACCTGACCCTCTACGTTGTTATGACTCCCCATTTGACTAGGGCAGTTCAGAGTTTCCCACCTCCTAAGAGCTATTCTTTTTTTGCTCATCCTTGCTTCCACTCTATTTTTCCACCGCATAATGTTTGTGTGAGACATCCTGCCACCAAGTAGCTGGTTTGGACCATCTAGGCTTTGCACATTGTGTAGCAATGTGTCCAGTCTGGAAGCATCTCCTGCATCGAAAAGGTATCCCTTCATAATCCAAGGGTTGTATCTAGCATCCTTTGGAGGTTTTAATTGATACCTCTTTTGGGAGTGGCTTTGAAACATCCATCTCCACCAAGATCCGGGCATAGCAAGAGTGCATAAGATTTGAAGAACCCTCATCTATCATCAAGAAATCTCCTAAAGAGTTTCCAATAGCCTTTAAGCAAGACTCAAACTAGAAATGAAGTGGGAAGTTGGCGATTCTTACCCATAGAGGAACTTTACCAAAGGTCTCTGTTGTTGGGTTGAAAATCGGATGCCAAGGCTTCAAGGATAGAGAAAATTTCTCCTCCCAACTCCAGAAGAAATCACACAAATCTTTATTTCTATCAGCCATAGTTTTAAAAACAACAATAAACAATCCTTTGGTAGCTGGGTAGATTTGAATACATCCATTCACAATAGGTTCCCAGTGCTCAGAAATTCATTTATGTAAATCACACAAACGTGGCCAAAAACCTCTAAAGCGTCCTATCAGCCTAACTGTGAGAACACTTTAACATTGTGCATTACCTCTTCCTCGAGCACCTTTTACAAGAGAACTGACGGTTTGTTGGGCATTATTGCTTTAGTTGTCGCACCTGTCACCTAATGGTGAGGGTTTAAAAGGGTTTTTTCACCCACCATCCAACTTCCCCCTACCTTCCATTTGGAGCCCAACTCATCCCTTCTTCCATCACGCACTGTGCTTTCCCTTGCTTTTTGTTGTCTGCCACTCCAACCCTCACCCCTACGGCTCTATGGAGAAAGAGTCATTGCAGACCTAGCATCTGCAGGCATTAACGGTTTCATCGCTCTTCTTTTTCCAAGGAACTCTAATTTATTATGAATTAATTTAGGTTGAAAGTATTTTCTCATTATTTATGCATAAAATAATATTAATATATATTATTTTATATTAATATATTGAAGATTTTCAGGATCAAAGAGATATTAATCAAGCACAAAATGTTGTAAAACCCCATACTTAGATTGATTGAAAGAGCAACCATAAATAGGAAAGAACAAGGAAATCAAGATCCACAAGATGTGGATAGGAGTGGATTGGTGGCAAATCGCCTACCAAAAATATGGGGTTAGACTCCTAACCTCCCATGAATGAAGGGAAAGACTCCTTCAACATGGAGTGGTCGTGGATAACTCATTTACCTTGACACCTAAGTAGGCTTAAGTAAGCCATGTGTAAACCTATGTGTACACCAACACCCCCCCTTAAGCATAGCTTAGGTGGGAATTATAAAGATGGGTCCCGACTACTAGAGGTACCCATGTACACTGCAAGACTCTCAGAAATAGAGAAAGATAGAAAACCCAATGGGAAAAAACTATCCTCCAAAAAGAGAGAAAGCGAAAGATGTACAAGTGAAAGAAGAAGAAAGATAGAAGAAGGACTCAAGACCCCCCAAGAACTACTTCTATCACAAAAGTACGAGATATTCCCCCATAGGAGAGAAAGAGAGAGACTTGGAATGCCCCCATAAGATATGTTGTAGTGTGCATAGATGCTTGATGAAGTATGCTGAAGAGAATCCATGAACGTTGAACCACATTTCTCCCTTTAGGAAGAACATGAACTACATAAGTGTGAAAATTTTCTTCCCATTCTCGATAGGAACATGCAAAAATAAGTATACAAGTCTTTGAATTATGCACAAGATCCAAAGACAGATGATGCCCATAATGTCTTTGTAGAATGCTCAATGATCTCCAAGCCAAATCTGATGTGTGACAAAGATTCGGGAATAGGGACCACAAGGATCATAGATGTATGATGATAACTGGAACCATAAGAATCTGATACTGTCACTATAGAAGTTGATGTAGACAAGGCATGAGAAAGAATATTTGAAGAAGACAAGGATGATGTAACTTCAATCAAGCTATCATCAAAAAGAAGACTGATGTACTCAATGTGTGCTTCCATGTCAACAATGTGGGACTCTATGAAAAGACATGAAATGTCGGGTAGATATGCATCCCAATCAGCAATGCTAGGAAGACTCATATCCTGTTGCAAAGAAGTATTGGAAGCTCACGAAGAAGCGACTCTGAAATCTGATGAAGCAACAGGAGGAGGTGGAGGAATGATGATTTCCTCTATGTCAATTGGACACTCTGTATCTGAATCATGATGTCGGATGTGAGTTGTGATCATAGTAGGATCACGCGGGAAGGGAGAAATATTGGAGTCTCCATGTATTTCCCAAATTTTAATCCAATGCATGTGAACTTTTAATATCCATGATGCCATAAAAAGAGGCATCTGGAATATGTAAACTGATTAATCCACAAATATGATCATGAGTATTAAACCATTTATCCTTTTGAGATTGTTTACCTAGTTCAGGGATAAGTCCATACAGATATGGCATGAGATTATGGAACCTGAGATGTTTCAGGATGCCTTCACACCAACACTTATAGTTTCTCATTTTTAGGTTGATCACAGAAGAGTGGGTTTCATATCCCATGATTACAAACAAGTTAATTTTTTTAGCCAATAGAAAATCAACTCATTAAGAACCCCTCCATATTAAATAATCCCCCAATTTTGACACTTCATAAAGTTAGTGCATTGACAAAATAAACTCCCCCCTTTTACAAAATTCACTTAATTGATAATATCAGCAAATTTTGGTAGTTAAAGAAAACTAACAATTAATATTTGCAGTAACATCTGTTTAACAAGTATAAACTTTTAATGCTAATTATCATAGCTGACTAAATAAAGGCGACCTCCAATGAAGAAAACGTTGTTCCAAAGTGATGGGAGAAACCATGCACCCTACTGAAACGGGATTTCAAGTTCAAATGCTGCCTCAAATGCTATAAATCATGACTGCCAAAGGTAAATCGTGCCTAAAAAAGGGATTTTTCATCTGAAAGAGAGGAAATTTGTGCCTCCCCTCTATGTACCTCTATGAGGATGCGCCTAACATGGATCTGAGGCAAATTGCAGCTTGAGTTTGAAGGTCATTCATCTGCAAATCATGGGGCACCCTATGAAGGCTGAACTGACCAATGAATGTTGATTTGGAAAAATCCAAACGCCTCTTTCCAACTATTGACTCCTTCACCAAAGCACAGCCTCATAATATGAAGACCACGTCCAACCAATGCTACAGGTTGATGCCCACCAACTAGCACTGGGTTGAAAGAGCGCTGCCCACATAGAGTGCTTTTGGCAGTGATTAAAACCACCAAACAATGAATGAAGCCTCAAGATCAACGATCAAAACCACCAGCAAATAAATTGCCCTACAAAATTTAGTCGCACCCTCTCTTGCAAAGAGATTTGTGCCTCTGCTACAAGGAAATTCTTGCAGATCGGCCTACTGTAATACCATGCAAATCACAGCAGATTTGGCCATAGGATTCCTCCTACAATTGGTATGTGGGCGACCACTAGAGATTCACATCCAAGCAGCAAATAGAGGGAGTGGTCACACAAACTCATCTTCATTGCCTTGATGGACAAAGAGGATACTCTAAACTAGAGATTCGACGTCGAATCCACAGTAGTAGGGGGTGGGGTTGACCCAATGATCAGATGGAAATCAAACAAAATACAATAAATTTGTTCAACTATGGCCTGAAACTATCTCCTCCTATGTTCTGATACCATGAAGATTTTCAAGATCAAAGAGATATTAATCAAGCACAAAATGCTATAAAACCCCATACAAATAAAATAAAGAGGTACAAATATTAAAAAGTAATTGATCTAGATTACACTATAATACACAAAAAGAAATTAAAATAATAAAAGCAATCAAGGACAATAAGAGAAAAGCAACAAAGACTAGTAAATAATAAGACAATAGAAAAACACTTAGGTAATAGATATGAAAAAAACATTTTTATTATTTGTTCAATAATTATATTATTTATTTTATTTTAAATTAAAAAATTATTATATTTTTCAATAATTATTTTCTTATAATAAAAATAAATAATAATGTAAACAATTAAAAACTAATTAAATTAAAAATCAACCACTATTATAATATAATTTGAATATATTAATATATTATATAACAATTTTTAAATATATTAATATATTAAATAACAATTTTAATATATTATATAAAAAAAAAATAAGTATATTAGTCTTGCCTTTGGAAAAAGAAGAAATGAGGTAGGGGTTAATTAAAAAGTTTGACAAAATGGCAGCACCAAGCTGTTACAAGTACGGAGGTCGGATGATACATAGAGGGCATACATGGAGCGACATCCATGCCCCAGTGCATTCCTGTGGCTAGATAGTCGTTGCCAAAGGTCGAGTGGTATTCTAATTACATAACCAACTCTGGATACTATCTCAGTATGTCTTGCTTCTCCAGAATCACCTCCTGAACAACCACCTTCTAAAAAACAAAAGACACAAGAGATAGAGCCACTTGTTTCCTATGAAATAAGTGAGGAGGTTGGATATACAGAAGAAGCAGTTGATGTGTTAAGAAATTGCAAGGATGATGTTGAAGTGGACCAACCTATGCTTGAAACTGAAGCCCATAGGCCTGAAGCTAGAGCCGATATTGAGGTACAAGGAGAAAGAGAAATGCATGAGGATGGCTGGGTAGTTGCAGCTCGCAAGTTCTTGGAAGATGATGAATTTATCAAAACCCCTGAATTTAAAGACTTTTGGATTAAGATAAAAATGATAGAGTTTGAAGTGAGGGTTGAAATAAATAAAATGGGAGCTGAGGAATCCCAACATGACCAAATAGTAGCCCAATATTTTAATGAATTAAGGATTGATAATATTGATGTTAGCCCACAAGAGGCTAGAGAGATGATTTTGAAAAGTAATATACTTAGTCCCTGGTATGGAATTAAAGAAAAAAAAATTACTTGATCAAGTGAGAACACGGGAGGACCCAATGTTGATTTTTGAGTTCTTAGATGAAGGGGTAAGTGGCACAAGGTATAACCCTAAGATTGAAACCTTGGCATTCTAGGCCAAACAAAAGAGTAAACAAAAACCAAGGTTACAAGATGTAGTGCAGGAAATGAAAGGGACGGCTATGGTGAAAACATTGAAGGATACAACTCCTCTAGAAGTTGCAACCATGACAATGCATTCAGGTATGTTCGCCCGAGCTGTAGTTAAGGAGATGGAAGCTAGATTGGGAGAGTATGAAAAGGAACAAAAAAAAATAAATGATGAAGTCAATAAACTGCTCATGGAAAATGTGAAGTTGAAGGAACAATGAAAGGAGCAAGCCCCTCACAGAACAAGGAAATAATGTTATACCAGTGTCCTCCTACTCCACCATTTGATATAGAAAGTGCTTCTACTAAACAAGTGAGAATTATTAGATAGGAGATTGAAGAATTAAAGAAAGCCAACAATGAGGGTAAGGAAGGAGTGAATAAGAAAATTTGTAATGTTTTAGAGAAGGTCCTCGAGCATAGGATAAAGTTAATTATGGATAAGTTGGAAATTATGTATGATTGCTACAACTCACTAACATAGGCAATTAATTAGATGAAAACACATCTACCCATACTAGATCCCCTTTTTAACAACTGGCAGCCCATACACCACAAATAGGTAACCTTGTGCAGAATCTTACAGAGGAGTACTAAGGATCCTACAGCATTAAAACCTATAGAGCAGATGGAAAAAATAGTTATAGATGAATTCTAATAAATGCAAGGAGACAACCAAAAGATCAAAACAAGAATAGATTCATTTCATACTCTAAATCAGTGGTTTGTGCCAAAACTATTGAAAGATGATGACCACTTGAAGGACCTCAATGAATGGAAGAGTGAATTTGGCTAGATTGTTCCATAGTGCATCACTCACATACAAAAAGATGGTAATTTGAGACTTGATAGGTTTGACTTAATCATGGATAGAGTAATAGCGTTGGATGTTGGATATTCTAATTTTATCATGGATGGCAAGGCGTTACTAGACAGCAGATGGAAGATTCGCCTTGCAAATATATTGAAAATTCAATAATACAAATGGCCACTTGATTATACAGTGTACAAGTGGGAGCAGAGGTATATGGGTCCTCCCCTCGAACAGTAGGCCTTGGGGCTATCACAATGGAAGAACCACACATTCAGATACACTAATATGGAGAAAGGACCTTGAGCAGATCTTATGTGATCATGGGTGCCTTACAGAGATTAACGGACTATGGTGTCATGAGTGTTGTGGACTTCATTAGTTATCTACTTTCTTTGTTTTATGTTTTAAGAAAAAATAATGTTTAGTCTAGTTTATACGAAGAGGCATGAATTTTGAAAAGATGCCATATTTTGTAATGGTCTATAGCTTGTTGCTTCTCTTATAAAAGAGAAACCAAGACGAAATTTTGATATCATCATCATAGGAATTTATAGAAACATATATGAGGAGACTTATGTTATATTGTAATATCTATTTGAAGCAATCAATGGACAAGAATATTTAATCTGGTGCTCGAATTTTGGTCTCAATTATTTGTTGATAATACTGTGTATGATTGGATTTTTTATGTATTTTAGGTTGCAATATAGGGGTATATTATGAATTGGTATCAATTATTTGTTCATAATCATCTGCATTACTGATTACATTGCATTGCACATCTTTCAAACTCAAAGCATTACCTCACATTGCATAACTAATAACTAGATGTTGATAGATGACAAACAATATAGTTTTTACAAATTCAACCTAAGCAGTTATGCAAGTACTTCACATTGCATAACTGATAACTAGGAGAAGTTGTCAATTGCATTTGCTTGTCATGGCATTCCATGAGACCACATTTCTTTGAAGCATTTTTTCATACAATTTATTGCCTTGTCTACGCTACCACATTTTTCATACATATATTGTCTACCAAAGCATCTTATCAAACAATTCACTGCCTTGGTGCTATGGCTAAAATCCTAAAACAAGTTCTTTGAAACAAGCTATGGATGCTTGGAAAAAATCTATCAAAGCATAATAGTAAGAAATAGCATAGACAAGGCAGTGAACTGGTTGAAAAAATGCCTCAAAGAAATGTGGTTTCATGGTGATGGAATGCCATGACAATCCATAACAATTTGCTTGTCATGGAATTCCATCTCCATGAAACCACATTTCTTTGAGGAATTTTTTCCAAAGTTCATTGCCTTGTCTATGCTACCACATTTTTCATACATGTCTACCAAAGAATTTAATCAAACAGATCACTACCTTGTTGCTATGGCTAAAAGCCTAAAACAGGTGATTTCAAACAAGCTATGGATGCTTGGAAAAAATTATATCAAAGCATAATAGTAAGCAACAAGCTATGGTATCATGGTTTTTTTTGGCAAAAAAATCAGCGTGATTTTATTTGCATTCTTTTACAGATTTTAAACACATTTTTTGGCAATTTTGTTGTTTGAAATGGGGAAAAATCTTTGTGGTCAGTTTTGTGCATTTTGTGCATTTTTTAGTTGTAGGATTCTCACATTTAGTGAACAGTTTTGTGCATTTTGATTTACCATGGGATAAATTCACAACACTATTTAATCTTGCCAGGTTGTTTGAGCAACTACATAATACTGAAAAAGAAAATCTTTTATACAAGCCAAAATTGTTCAAGTTTCTAGATTATATGGATGTGTATATACGTCTTGCAGGCATGGCTCAGGCTCAGAATGAGATCCAACTAAGCCTAGAATTAATTGGGGATGCACTTAAGGTGGATAAAACCTCATGAAATGATTTATGTGTGCTTGGCAACATGGAACTAAAAATAGATGACTGGATTAAATCAAAAGAAATAATTAAAGTAGCACTCCAACTTGTCTTGGCTAATGAAGAAAAACGAAAAGTTGCTAAAGAATGAAGGATTCAGATGGAAAGGAGAAAGCAAGAGGAAGAACTTAGGTGGGTGATGCAATAAGAGGAGAAATTTGAATGTGTGAAGGAATTATGGAAGAGTAAGTGTAAGGATAGGGATGATGACAATGATGAGGTTGGTTAGTCTAAGAAGAAACGAAAGCAAGAAAAGAATAAAAAGAAGAAGGATAAGCATCACAAGGCTTATGATTCTTATATGGAGGAACCTGATGTTTCCATGGAAGATGAGGAAAATTATATGAGTGATAAGGCACAAGATGATTCAGAAAATACCCAAGATCTTCTTGCAGTTGTAGGTCTAGAAGACTCTGATGATGGTGAGACTAATTCTCCAATTTCAAAAAAATCATGAAGGAGACATGCATACTCTGATTGTGAAGATGATAAACCATTGCAGAAATAGAGTCTGAGAGAAGATGATCCATATGATGATGATGTCTAAGCTTACTTAGCTTTAACCAAACCTAGCTCCTATTTTCTGAAAAAAAAATCTCAAGGCCCATGGGAAATGAATGATGAGCATTTGAGTTTCAACAGACTAAAATAGGTTGCCCATAAAAAAAAAGAGGAAAAATGAAAAGATAACATACAAATGATTCATTTGAGGTTTTTGATAAGATCTCATTTAACTATGTCAAATGGATTTGGAAGGGACAAAGCATATTTTATTGACTAAAATTTTGAGGTAGCCTATCCATCGTCATTGTATGCATCATCTTCTCCTGGAATCTGTTGAAACTCAAATGCTCATCATTCATTTCCCATGGGCATTGGGGATTTTTCTCTTGGAAAATAGGAGCTAGGTTTGGTTAAATCTTGGGAATCCTAGACATCATCATCATATGGATCATCTTCTCTCAGAATTTGTTTTTTTAATGGTTCATCATCTTCAGAATCAAAGTGTGTATGTCTCCTTCATGATTTTATTAAAACTGGAGAATTTGTCTTCTCATCATTAGATTCTTCTAGACTTGCAACTGCAAGAAGATCTTGGGCATTTTCTACATCATCTTGTGCCTTATCACTCATATAATTTGCCTCATCTTACATGGCAACATCAAGTTCCTCCATATAAGAATCATAATCCTTGTGGTCCTTATCCTTCTTCTTTTTCTTCTTTTCCTTCTTTTATTTCTTCTTAGACTGACCAGCCTCATCATCGTCATCATCCCTCTCCTTACACTTACTCTTCCATAATTCCTTCACACGTTCAAATTGCTCCTCTTGTTGCATCACCCACCGAATTTCTTCCTCTTTCTTTCTCATTTCCATCTGGATCCTTCATTCTTCATCAACTTTTCATTTTGCTTCATCAGCCAAGACAAGTTGGTGTGCTACTTTAATTGTTTCTTTTTCTTTAATCCAGTCATCTATTTTTAGTTCCATGTTGCCAAGCATACATAAAGCATTTGATGAGTTTGTATCCACCTTAAGTGCATCCCCAATCAATTCTAGGCTTGGTTCATTGTAGAAAAATATTCCAAGAGAAGATGATCCATACAATGACGATGGATAGGCTATCTCAAAATTTTAGTCAATCAAATATGCTTTGTCCCTTCCAAATCCATTTGACATAGTTAAATGAGATCTTATCACAAACCTCAAATGAATCATCTGTATGTTATCTTTTCATTTTTCCTCTTTCTTATTTTTCATGGGCAACTATTTTAGTCTTTATTTTAGAACATTTTATGTGTCCTTCAATGTATTATCCTTTATCTTTCTATCATATTCTAGATTAAAAGAACCTATAATTGAAAATGGATTAATTCATCTATTTTTATTTTAAAGTCCCAAATAGGTTGATTAAATAATTCGGTTGTTAAACAAATCTTGTATAATGTAATGTTCCCTTTTCGAAATGAAACCAAGTTGAAACTCAAATTATCGTCATTCACTTCCCATGGGCCTTGGGGATTTTTCTCTTGGAAAATAGGAGTATAATAATAACTCAAGAGGATCTTAATATCATAAAAGAGGCCACTTAAGTGTTGCAAGCATAGAGACTAGGAAATGTTTATGCTGCAAATGGGGCAGCCATTATGCTAGCTGAAAGGTGTCAATTTGATATTGCAAAGGAAATTTTTACACAAGTACAAGAAGTTGTTGCAGGAAACATCTATGTTCATATGCTTGATGTGTTGGTAAATCTAGCACATGTTTACTTTGCACAAGGATAGTTTGCACTTGCAATGAAAAAATTTATGCTACAAATGGGGTAGCCACTATAAAGTGTTGGCACATAGACCAGGAAATTTTTATGTTGCAAATGGGGCAACCATTATGCTAGCTAAAAGGGGTCAATTTGATATTGCAAAGGAAATCTTTACACAGGTACAAGAAGCTGCTACAGGAAACATCTTTGTTCAAATGTTTAATGTGTGGGTAAATCTAGCACATGTTTACTTTGCACAAGGACGATTTGCACTTGCAGTGAAAATGTATCAAAATTGTTTGAGAAAATTCTATTTTGGCATTGACAACCAAATTTTATTATATTTAACTCGAACACATTATGAAGCAAAATAGTGGCAAGATTGTAAAATGTTATTAGGAGTAGTAGAAAACTATTAAGAGTAGTAGATTTTAACCAGTGTTTCGAATTTGTGTTTAATGTAATGAGGTTTTCAAGTTACCTTTGAATTAACTGCAGAGGGCATCTCCAAATCTGATTTCACTATAGAGGGCCTCAATGAATTCAAATTCGTTGCAGAAAACTCTGAATTCCTTTTCCTTGCCCACCTTTTCAAAAGTCTCCAAGTCCTCTCTAAATCCTTATTACCCATGCAACTAGCTGCTAAAATTGATCAAAACGCCTCATTTCAGGCTAACGAATGAAGCAAGGTCTACAATGAACTAATGAAGCAAGGTCTACAATGAACTAATGAAGCAAGGTCTACAATGAACTAATGAAGCAAGGTCAATTAAGATGAATGAATTAACAATGAACGTGAATAATCATGCCAATACATCGCACGCATGAATATATCATGCTAATAATTGGCCAACTTGTTTTTTTTTTCAAATTGTCTAGTTTGGATTTGATGACTAACTCTTTAGTTTTTTTATTTTTGTGACTAAATAATTGTTTAGTCAATGACCAGATTAGTCATTTATTTACTCATTTATAGCTCAGTTACCAAAAATGAGTAGAATTTAGTCATTTTTAGTTGTTGTGACTAAAAAATTTAGTCACCTAGTCATATATTTGCCAAATTCTACGAGTGAAAAGAAGAATGTGAGTGTGAACAAAGTTCATACTCAACCTAGCTTTTTCCTATCAATAATATCATGAGGCAAAAGAAGTAAATTTCAATTCTTTTAAGCAAATATTAGGCTTAAATTATTTTTCTTTAAATTACTTCTTATTTCTTTTTTTTTAGTTTGACAAAAGTCTCTTTGACCCAATTCTATACATTAAGCTGAGTTAAAATAATAATTTAATGCTATAAAAGAATAATATTCATAAAACCCTCCTAAAAATCCTCCCACCCTTTGAATGCAACCTCCAAAAACCTTCCTAAGAAAATTGTTAGCTCATCCTAATAAAAGTGGCCATGTATAAGAATGATTTGCATTTAGGGACATAAAAGGTGGTGCAAGGATCAATATCAAATTTAGATGCTAGGAAATATTGCTAAAGAAACAAGAAAATGGATATTCACCCTTTTAATTTATCATATAATAGAGGATGCAATAATTTCAAGAATAAAAAAATAGAAAGAAATATGTGCCAGCATAGAATAAAGGGCAAGTAAAAAAAATAGGAGATTTTCCTCTAGAACATGTAAGAAATATATAAAGTAGGAATGATTTACCATGACAAAGAGGGAGGAAGTGTAGGGTGAGAGAGAATATATAAATAATACATGTGCCCCTATAAAATATTAAATAAGAATTCATATTCCCTAGAATAAATAAGAAGACAACTAAAAAGAAGGTTTTTTATTAAACTTGAGATGCTTTCACTTAAAAATTTCCTCAAGAATTGGAAGAAAATTATAAGTTCCACATAATAGGTAATAAAATAGTAATGAAAGGTAGAACTAGCAGTTCAAATAAAAAATAAAATATATATAGAATGGGGAAATCAATAAAATAATTTAAATGATTTGATGACATAACCAAGTGCATGTCACAAGAAGAATGAGAAACTAAATCTCTAAACATTTTTTTTTTTTACCATGAGTCAATAATCAAGATAGGGAAGGAATGTTAATAGTAGACCAAAATAATATCTTAGAAGAAAGTAGAAATTTGTTACAACAAGAACATAGATATTAGTAGTTATAAGAAATAAGATGGGAATAAGAGAGTCCTAAAGAAGCACAATGGGATCCACAACAACATGGTGAAAAAGGGGAAGATATAGAAGGAATATAAATGGAATGGTTTACAAATATATGGTAATTGGAATCATGTGTATAATAAGTAAAAAAAATGTGTCATGTATTTGTATGGTCTCATCTACCAATGTATATTATCATCATGAGAAGAGGTGGGTGTCATAAGAAGAGTGATAATTCCTTCATCAAGAAGATCTTTATTATTATACTTTAGAGATATTGAAGTATTTGTAGAGTGGCAAGAGATTTGATGTTATTATCAAGAAAGAAGGAATAAATGGTCATGTTGAGGAGATTTTTAGGATTGGATATATGGAAAAGTTATGAAACAGCTAACGTTGAGCCAACTTTTAAACTTGAATCACTAAAAAGTGGCATATATGTTTTGAATTTTGAAATGATGTAAACTAGTAAAATATGTATTTTTTAGTATATTCTATGTTTGTATTTTATTTTTTTAAATAAAAAATTATTTTAAAGTAGTTTTTAACAAATTAACACTATAATTCAGTTGTTGATAAAATGCTAAAAAATGAAGTTACGCAGGACGTCAAACTTTTTATAGTAAATTTTATTTTATTTTTTTCAATTTTTTTGTGTGTATTTATAACTTGAAACTTTAGTGCATGGATATATATTTTTTCCAATTTTGGTAAATATATATATTTAAATAAATATTAAAATGTGTGTGAATCAGAAAATAGTTGTTTCTATTGGACGTCAACTTTCATATTAAATATTTATTTAAAATGGAAAAAATATTTTACATCTTGAAATAGATTCTTTTATCTAGTGCATCATATTTTTTTCAATTTTTAAAATAAGTTTTAGTATTTTTCCTTGGCATGGTAATCAACCTAATATTTTTTGTTGGTAACCCACATTTAATATAAATAATAATTAAACTATTAAAATAAATATATTTTTGAAAACTACACTTATGGATCTAGAAAAGGGTATTTTTAATATTTTTTAAAAAATGTTATTTACATTAGCAAGAGTTATTGAAACTTCAAGTTTTTCAAATAATTTTTTCTTTTTTGGTAAATTGGACTCAAAGTGGTGCTCCATATATTTTTAGCCAACAATTTTAGTTGAAAAAGTTGTGGAAGTATCTAACTGAGATAGAATGAATCTTACTAGATCATATGTTTGATCAAAATTGATTTTTAGTTAGAAATACTTAAATTCAGTTGTGTTGATATGTTGGCTAAAAGTGTGACACAACTTTGTGCTTTTACCCTTATACTTTAGAGATATTGAAGTATTTGTAGAGTGGCGAGAGATTTGATGTTATTACCAAGAAAGAAGGAATAAAGGGCCATGTTGAGGAGATTTTTAGGATTGGATATATAGAGAAATTATGTTTATATTCTAAGGGAATAGATACAAAATATTTTAAGAGAGTCCAAAACATGGGTATATGATCTTTCTTCATGTTTGGATGGATGAAAATAAGGTTATCTATGTGGAGAAATTTCAAAAGAGGGGTCCATGGAGACGTAGAAGAGGGTTGTCAAATTTTATATGAGGATGATTTTAAATATTTGGTCAAATTAAATTACAAAAATATATATATCAAAAAGAGAATGAAAGTGTCAAAACATCAATGCCTTTTGGATATTTTATAAGAGGTTTTCTTGAAAAGAGGTACGATAAGATCATAAAGAGGTTGTCATTACCATCAAACAATATAAAAATGAGAGAAAATTTCAATAAAACCTTTATGAGGATCTTGTTTACATTGGTCCAATAAGATAAGTTAGAATAGAGGTTTAGACTATATTAAATGGTAGATGATTTCATTGGTAATATCAAGAATGAGTGGAGGGAACATCAATGTACTAGAAAAAAATTTAGGTAGGAAAAAATAATCACATGGATGTGTCAAGAATAGAGTAAATAATAATCTCACATGATCAAAATCATCATGGATTTTATACTTTTCAAAAAGAAGAGTCTCAATACTAGTATAAGAGAGTTATATGACAATATTAGGGGAAAATTTACAATATAATGATTTGTATACAAAAGGAGCATCAAGACAATGAAGAGAAGTGCCCAACTTAGAAAAAATCTCTTGCACCAAAGTGTAGAATATATATGAGACCACTAAAAATAATAGGATCGATAAAAAACTTCGATGATTAGTGGTAACAAAATAAGGGGAAAGAGATAAACCATATAAAGGAGATAATAACGCATCATCTAGATGGGGAGATAGGTGGAAGGGGTGGTAAAATTAAGGGGAGAGAGAAGAGATTTCTTGCAATAAACAGGTGGTTCATATTTAGGAGAAGGATCAATGGATGAATATTCATGAGAGAAATAATCAAAATATCAAACATGTAGTATTAAGGAAGTGACAAATCATAATAGAATTATTAATATTATCTTCAATATGTTCATCACCAAAATAAAGATAAGGATGAGAAGAATTAAAGAATGGAACACCTTTATAAAAGAAATGATCAATATAAAAATTAGCTTCATCATTACTTGAAGAAGAGTCGCCAAATTAGGAACTAAATTAAATATTATTAATACAATTATAAGATCCACATGGTGAAGAAAGATCGTCTATTATAAGAAGTGTCCTCAAAAATAACAAATGAAGAAGAGAAGGCATCAACATCCCATGAAAAATTTGAGAAGTTTGAGCATGCTACTAGAGGAGGAAATGAGGAAGAGAAGTAGGAAAATGCATGTTACCATCATGGTAAATAGAAATTTAGTTTAATTAGAAGAAGGATAATCAATGTGATGAGGAGAGTAAACATAAATAAATTTGGCATCAAGATTAGTTGTCTCATAATATGTAGTATCTAAAAAATTGGTGGAGAAAAATAAAGTGAAATATTTTAACATAGATAGGAAGACATGCATAAGGTCCAAAAAATAGGAAATGTCAAACAAATAGTTAATTATTTTATATGTGGAGCATGTAGATGCATCTATATCATAGAAGAAGACTATATCACCAAGAAAATATGGATATAAATAAAGAAAGTGGTAAAGGAAATCGTATTCCATGGCATACACATGCAAGGACTACCATAGTAAACACAATAATCCATGGTAAAGTATGAGAGTAATATTAATCAAGAAATATGTGGCTAATAG
>CM021109.1:144609682-144636700 GCA_007115665.2 Sequoiadendron giganteum | reverse complement strand
CAATCTTTGTTTGCAACTTCATTCTCCACACTCTGCTGCTACTAACCTTTATTTTTCTCTTCTACACCTATGGCTAACTCTTTGTGATTTTTTTCAAATATTTTAGTGGCCACCGTGCAAAGGTCCCTACTTTCTCTTTCAAATGGATAGCTCCATCTATTTTGTCTGCATGAGGAAGGGGTATGTTACTTGGGACCTCTAAAATACATACATTTTCATCTCATGTTCCTTTCAATTTGACTCCATGTATAATAGACAATGACTGAATCCACCCAATGCCCAGAACAACACCATCATGCAGATCCAGCACCTCAACTGTATCCCCTTCTTGTACTTTATCAATAAATTTCTCTAAAAATGAAAAAATACACATTATATTGAGATATAAAACACACATTATATTGTTTTTGATAGTTGTATGTAATGTCTTATGTCTTGGAACAAATCAGCTTTTGTATGTTCTTTTATAAAACACTCGATTACAACTAAGCTCTAAGCTTCCATATGTAAGTTATGTGTTCTCCCTTAATTCAATAATCTATGTATACTAGCTAATTACACTTCACTACTATTCTAACATCTAGCTTCTATCAAATAGGTAATGATTACCCTTATTTACATAGTAAAACAACCATTACTTACTTGATTAGTACTTACTTGCATGTGGTTTCATAGCACTCACCTCAATTTCAGCATGACTACCACTATGAATATCATTTGCATGCTCATCAAGTTCATCATCATAGCCACTATCAACGTCATTATAGACATTAAGTTGTACAAATTTGTAGAGAGTTCTATTGACAGGGCCATTTTCTTTTTGTCCTTCTTTCATATAATTGGTCTACATCATATGGTTTAATCATCTTGCAAAAACTAATATAAGTCAAGTAAAGAATGAAAAATATATAAATTTGTGTCCAAAAGAACATTTTAAGCATGAAGAATTCCAAAACATTGGGATGGATAATTGACAACTATTATATTAATTACCTCAACATCAGGACAACTAAGACGACTGTGTTGCACATTCTTCTCCACTTCATCACTATCAATATCAACAACTCTGTTGACACCCTGAAGTCATTTTCATTTTCCTATTGCTTTGAAAAAATTGCTTTGCATGTGGTTTAACCATCATGCAAAAAAATATACAAAGCATTCAATAGTCAAGTAAAGAATGCAAGCTATAAAATTTTCCAAAAGAACATTTTCTAGATCACTCCAACAATAAAGAAACTGGATTGGATTCTCCTATGCTCAGATTTCAATAATCAACTTATTAAGAGACATTTATATATAGAACTACCAAACAAGAAGAAATGAAATTAGTAGAGCCTCTTACCTTATCTGAATCCATGGATATATGCTCATTCCATGCAACAACCATAGGGTTAACAGTTTCAACCAACTACGAAACTTAGTGACTGAGACCTAATATGCAACTCATTACCTTTTGGTACCCTTGTTCATATGAGTTGACATGATCTACAGAGGCTCCTATTGGGCATTGAACAAATGGTTGTGAAATCTCTGTTCACGAACTAGATTTCAACTTCATTCTACTCTTACATTTACTAGCATCTAGTGTTGCCATATAGTTGATAATATCTTCTATACCTGCTTCTCTATTACTATTTTCCACCTAAAATACAATTTCAATTTAAACCTATAGTCAGTTCAATAAAAAATCAAAATAAATAACACAATGTAAATTGAACCAAAAATACATACACTTATTGCAATTTTTTCCATTTTGGCATGCAACCCACCTCAGCCAAATGTATATCCAACCCTCACATTATCTCTTTCTCTCTTACCTTTGTTACTCTTTACCAAATATTCTTTGGAATGCATACTTTCTCTCAATGCCTCCCACTCTTTGGGAGATATATTGGATTAGAACCTCTCTTTTCACAACATGATTTCTTTTCTGCACATGTATCTATAATTTTTCATCAAAACTCTCATCCTTTTCCTGTAATATTTTCTAGATATTTGTTCACCAGTAGTCTCAAAAGAATTTTCCATTTTTTGTACAACATTTTCCACAGCTCATGGTCTTGATCTGCAAAATATGATTTGCAAATATCCAAATATCTTACACCCAACTCAATGGCCCACTTTGGAGTATTTGGCCCAACGGGCTCACCATATCTCAATAGCTCAAGCAAGAATGGTATCTTTCCTTCTAATTTTCTTTCGTTTGCATTCCTCTCAGTAGATATATACAAATCTTGACTCAATCTTTGTCTTTTGACAAAATCATGCACATCTTCTATTAAATTACCACTACCAGTATTTTTAGTTGATCCACTAGTTCCATCAAAAGTTTTAGATGCAACAGGTGCACTTTGAGGCACAACAAATGCAAGTGGTCTCTCTTCATGAATTTCATTAACCGGAACTTCAAGCTCCTTGGCCAAATCAGGTGTTGCATGAGTAGGTAGATCAATATTGGTCTCTATGGATTCCACAGTATTAAATGCATCCTTTAATGTTGAAAAAAGCATCTGCAAACCTATTGTTCCTTTGCCCTGATGTTTTTCAATAAGTTTTCTTTGACTTATTCCTAAGAGATCATCATAACATTGTACATCACCATGTGTTATATCTAGTTGCGCATCACCATGTGCTATATCAGACTACACATCACCATGTTCTATATTAGATTGTAAATCACCATGTGCTATATCAGGTTGCACATCATCACAACTATCCTTTTCACCAACTGCATTTGTTGAATCACAAAAGTGTTGGCTTCTATAAGATGGCGGGATTGTATCATTTTTTCCCTTTTTTTTTTATCCACATTTTCTTTGTACTCTTTTTGTTGCCTAAAAAACAAAAAAATAATATCATGTCTTATATACATAAATCTTTTGCCTATAAAACTTGATTAAACACTATTCAAAAAATAATATATTACTTAGTGTATTTACAACTTGCCTTTTCAAACCAAGACTCAAAAGATATTCATTATTCTTGGCCACTTTTTCAGTATTTGTACACTTATATTTTGTCTCTAGAATTTGAACACCATGATCACTATCATCTAATTTTCACCTTACAGTCCTTGTCTTCATTTCCTGAAGTCCAAATAAACAATAATGTATAAATCAGCAACTTGAATTAGTAAAAATTTATAGATTTCATAAGTTGATAATTGTTGACTTTCTAATACATTGATGATGTAGAGCAGGGGTGTACAATGATCCAACAAACTCATACAGCAACTCACAAGAACCCTTAGTCATCAATCAATGGGCTTTCCTTCACAAACCACCATTCTTCCTTGTAGCCTTTCAAAAAGGCCTTTTTGGTCATATCTTTTGGAACAAACCTAATACATAGAAAAGGAAACCCATTTAGGGTACCCTTTTTTCCTTTCTTACACATATCCAAAAGTGAGGCAGGGTTTCTTTGTACAAAAGGGTTCAAAAAGTGATTGTCCTCCTTCTTACTAGGCCTACTTGGGTAATTAGGCATGACACAACTGAGTTCTTGGCTTCAAGGGGTCTCTACACCTGTTCCAATACTTCAAACACATCTCATATGGTTCTCAAAAAACTTTGTCTCAACACATCTCACAACCTAGGCCTACTTTTCCATGAATAAATGCAACTGTGGTTGAACCCTTACTCAAACAAGCATAGCAATATGACACACCCCTACAATGCAAGTAACAAGCCAAGCATGAAATTGGCCCCCCAAACCAATTGCATTTGAAAGGTGATTCAATCCTTTATCATCTCCAATCAAGTGCAGGTCATTAAATTCAAAGTACAGTCTACGCAAATAAAAAGAACAATCAGATTTGTAAGAAAAATATAGTTTTTTTAGAGTGCAAAATTAAAATTTCTTCATTCCAATATCCTCCCAACCTTCCCAACCTTGGGATTCATTTTTAAAACATTTACTTATTCTTTCCCAAGAATTCTCCAACTGCCAACCACCTACAACTAACTTCCTAAACAAAGTTGTAACTTTAATGCACTTTTGACAACTTTTACATCTTTTTTGCAACTGTTTACAACTTTTGACCAATGGACCTATAAGATTCCAAAAAGGATCAAAATGATCCCAAATGGTCATAAATGACCTTATTAACATGAAACATTAAAATAAAAGACAAAAACTCAAATGTTGCCTCCTGTAGGCATGAGGTCCTGAGGGTGCTCCTGCACCAGCTGATAATTGCAAATGGAAACTTAAAATAGAATTCAGTTTATAGATTAAAAAGAATTTGCAATAAAAAACTAAGAAGATGTTTACAATTACAAGTATTAGAAAAAATTTCCTTAGGGATATATTCACAAGAGAATAACTCATGAAAACATAACACAAGGAGGATGAAGGAAAAACATAGTCTAGTTCAACATGAGGTCTATTAGAACCTTAAAAAAAATTCTAGTTCCATCATCACAATTAACCTTGAGCTCCATGACCCAAGCCTTGACCCTTATATTCCATTTTATTTTTACTGAATATTCCAAAAATTCATCATATATATATTCAAGCAAAAAAATGTCCAACTAAAAACATTTCAAATCCCTTAACAATCTATTAATACGATCCCGCAAAAGTAATCTGAACCCTTGGTGGGCTAGTGGTGTATAACAAAAAACATGAAGATTTTTACCACCATACCGCGGAAGTGTTATGATGAAGATGCAGTTGGGTGGTATGAGAGAATTAAAATACATCATAAACTACCATACCGTGAGAAGGAAAAATGAAGGGTGCAATATAGCGGGGAATAATCCGCCAACCCACGAGGAATATCATAAAGGCATGCGGTAGGGTGGTATGAACCGCTATACCATAGAAGGATATGACAAAGCATGTGGTATGGTGGTAACCGTTAATGTAAACTTCAGTACTGCAGGTTAAACAAGTCAAGCTTGCAGTATAGAGGCAAGGAATCATTAATGTAAATTGCACTGCCATGGGTTATATAAGTCAAGCTTGTGGTATAGAGGTAAGGATCGCGCTACCCCATGGTGAAATACAAAGAAGCATGCAGTATATCGGTTTATACCCCTCTATCCCATAACAATTAGATAAATTGGTGGCAATAAAGTGGTATTAAATGCACAAATCACATCAACTATCTAATCTTGTAAAATCAATGGTGGATTCCAAACTTGAACTATGAGAGGAATATTTGGCATGAGGTTGATATTAATGTTGACATGACTAAGCTTAGAAACCATTAAACCAAGAATTTGACATTCTCTTTGCACTCATTTGTAAATATTATCATGGAAGGAGTTTGGAGTTTGAGAAGGTTAAGCTCTGCAATCATCGTAACCTGGGTAAATGTACATAACTCTTGTGAATTAAGTTTTACAAGTAGAATATTGTTTGGAATTCTACATTTTAGAAGTATAGGAGAAGTAAGATAGTTAAACTATGAATTAAGTTTTGCCAGTAGAAGACTGTTCGGAATTTTTCATTTCAGATACACTAGGAGAAGTAAGATAATTAAACATCATGCCACCCAAGAAGAAAGAACCTCAAACTAAAAATAAAGAATCTAAGGTTAAAAAGAGGTCCTTACACTAGTCTATCATGGGCATTCTCCCTAAATCAATTGAGAGAGGATTTAAGAATTTTTTTAGTGATATTGCTTAGGGTTGTAGAGATGCCCTTATCCCTATCTCTGGGTGGGAACTGTTATAGTAATTTTATGAAAAAATGGAGGGAAAGATTCAAGAGTCAAATCCATGGGCATTAGATTTGGCCAAGCTAATTATCCCAAATGTTTTTATAGATGTAGAGTTCATCAAATTATTGGCTCAGAGTTATCATCCTGCTACTAGGTCTGTGAGATTGCCAAATGGTTCACCATTAGTTGTGTTGACTAAAGCGGACATCATTGAATGTTTCGACCTAAACAAACAAGCCCTAACTAAAATTGATTTGAAAAGAAGTAAAGAATATTGTACTAGATTGAGGAAAACCCATGGAAGTGATGAAGTCCCATTTACATGAAAAGGGGTGTGAACAACAGGGTGATTCCTATATCCCCTTATGCTACTAAACCATTTGAAGCCTCATATTTCCAATTCTATTTCAATAAAATCTACTTTGCTCTCTGTCAAGTACCTGGGATAGATACAAAAGAGTGAATGCCAGTTAGTTTAATGATGATGGTTATGACGATACAAAACCTCGAGATGATCATTGAATGTGATTTTACTTCATATATTGAGAAAGCATTGCATGAAGCATTTCTGCAAGTCAAGGAAAATAGAGCCCCCATAACATTCAGGCAATATTCTTTCTTGTGCCACCTTATATTATACTAGAATAAAGATAGATTCCACAAAAGGATGTGTTTGGGTCAGAGTGAAAAGTAGGGGAATTTGCTTCCAATGCAACTATGGTGTTATATATGGGACAACAAATGTAAGAATTCAAGTTATGTGATATTCCATGATGAGTTTGTCTACAAAATTATGAGAGTTATTGGCCACCAACCACCAAGACTACACACACTTGTGCTACAATTGTTAAGACCTTTAGCTTTGAAACTTGAGTAAGGCCATACTCATAACTTCGGTGATTGGTTTTTTATACTAGATACCACAATAATCAAGATTTACGGATGCCCATAGGCCCCACATATACTGCCAATTTTTTTCCCCCTTCGATTATCCTTTTTAGAGTTCATGTGGTAGATTTTATGGATGGAAAAGGATGTCATGAGTAAAAAAATGAAGGGTACATTTCTACCAAATTTGACAACATTTTGGGAACTATCACTGGGATCCAATACACTTGAAGAATTGTAGAATTATCTAAAATCAAGGCACTCTTTACATTTTGGAAAGGAAAGAGCATTTGACCATGAGGGTCACATGAAGTTTGTAAGACCCACCATCCTTACCAAGGCTATGGTTACTCACTAGATTGACTATGAAGAAGATGCAATCAAAAATTGTTTCACTCCTCAATAGGTAAATGATAGGAGGAGAAAATGGGAACTTATGAAAAAAATTGAGGAAGAAAGAAAGATGAAGCACAGTGATTTCTTGGGTTATTTCGTAGAGGAAGCACATCCTATCAAGAGGGTTGATATGATAATTAATAATTTTAATGAATTATATAAGACTATAGCAGAGATGGGGAGACTTTCCAAATTGTGTCCCAAAAGGCCGAGTTGTATTCTAATTACAGAACCAATTCCGAATACTATTTCAATATGTCATACTTCTCCAGGATCACCTCTTCAACAACCACCTTCTAAAAAAGAAAGACAAAAGAGATAGACCCACTTGTTTCCTATGAAATAATTGAGGAGGTTGGAGATACATAAGAAGTAGTTAATGTGTTAATACATTTCAAGGATGATGTTGAAGTGGACCAACCTATGCTTGAAACTGAAGCCCACAAGCATGAAGCTAGAGCTGCTATTGAGGTATGCAGAAAAAGAGAAATGCATGAGGATGACAAGGTAGTTGTATCTTGCAAGTTCTTGGAAGATGATGAATTTATCAAAACCCTTGAATTTAAAGACTTTTGGATTAAGATGAAAATGAGAGATTTTGAAGTGAGGGTTGAAATAAACAAGATGGGAGTTGAAGAATCCCAACATGACTAGATAGTAGCCCAAAGTTTTAATGAATTAAGGATTCATAATATTGATGTCAGCCCACAAGAGGCTAGAGATATGATTTTGAAAAGTAATATACTTATTGTACCTGGTATGGAATTATAGAAAATGTTTTTACTTCAACAAGTGAGAACATAGGACCAAATGTTGATTACTAAGGTTGACTTAGATGAAGGGGTAAGTGGCATAGGGTTAACCCTAAGATTGAAACCTTGGCATTCTGGGCCAAACAAAAGAGTACACAAAAACCAAGGTTACTAGATGTAGTGCAAGAAATGAAAGGGACAACTATGGTGAAAACATTAAAGGATACAACTCCTTTAGAAGTTGCAACCATGACAATGCATTCAGCTATATTCACCCAAGCTGCAAGTAAGGAAATGGAAGCTAGATTGAGAGAGTATGAAAAGGAACAAAAGTTTTTAAATGATGAAGTCAATAAATTGTTCATGGAAAATGTGAAGTTGAAGGAACAATTGAAAGGAGTAGGCCCCTCATGGGTGATCCCACAATAGTGGTTTACAATTTTAGCCATTTGGACACTAAAATTATTATTTTAGCAACTAAATCTTCACATTAGGGCACCTAGAAATTGGCTTCTAAGCAGGTAGAGGAATTTGAGATGATAAAACTAGAGTCTCATCACACATTTTATGCAGCAGATTGAAAATGTTGCAATTTTTTGGAATAAGATTGCACTTTTTTTTCCATCTCCCACGAAAACTAGTTTTTTTCAGAAAGCAACATTTTAAAAAAGTGACGCTCACCGTATACAACATAACTTTTTTTGTATGAAGGATAAAATTCTTTTTTTTTTTGAATTTAGATTTATAACTACGATATTTAACACTTTTATTTTGTCTCATAGTTTTTTATTGAATATTTTTTCCTTAATATAGTTTCCAAATTCAATAATTGCAATTCAGGACATATGGGTATACAACCTGCTTTTTGTATGTATGAAATTGAGTTTATTTTTTTAATGGGATCAAGGACATATTGCTAAAATATATTTAAAAAAAATTATTTTGATAATTTTTTTTTTTCCACATGTGCAAAACAAAGAGCTTGATTTTCGGTGAAAAACCTTTGTTTAATAAAACTAAAAAAACACATACATAATAAAACCAAAACATATTAAAATTATATTCATGGGATAGCTCATTTTGAGGACTACCATAATCATTTCAAATTAATTTTAAATGAATTCATTTGATCCCCAAAGGTAAATGAAAAAGTGATTTTATCGGCCATTTTGATAGGTGTAAGGAGACTCATTTATAGGTATGGTTTAAAACTAGCGAGGTTATATCCAAAGGGGTTTGATCTAAGGTGGTTTGATCAAACCCTTTTCAATTGGAATCCTTAAAATGGAATTTTTAAAGGCTTAAATCATTATATTTTCTAAAAATATGTGATTTCAGCAAAATCAAAATCTCCCAGAAATTGTAAATCGGCTTTGTGGGATCACCCTCATAGAATAAAGGAAATAATGTTTTACCGGTGTCCTCTGCTCCTGATTGATATAGAAAGTGCTTCTACTAAACAAGTGAGAATTATTAGATAGGAGATTGAAGAATTAAAGAAAGCCAACAATGAGGGTAAGGAAGGAGTGAATAAGAAAATTTGTAATGTTTTAGAGAAGGTCCTCGAGCATAGGATAAAGTTAATTATGGATAAGTTGGAAATTATGTATGATTGCTACAACTCACTAACATAGGCAATTAATTAGATGAAAACACATCTACCCATACTAGATCCCCTTTTTAACAACTGGCAGCCCATACACCACAAATAGGTAACCTTGTGCAGAATCTTACAGAGGAGTACTAAGGATCCTACAGCATTAAAACCTATAGAGCAGATGGAAAAAATAGTTATAGATGAATTCTAATAAATGCAAGGAGACAACCAAAAGATCAAAACAAGAATAGATTCATTTCATACTCTAAATCAGTGGTTTGTGCCAAAACTATTGAAAGATGATGACCACTTGAAGGACCTCAATGAATGGAAGAGTGAATTTGGCTAGATTGTTCCATAGTGCATCACTCACATACAAAAAGATGGTAATTTGAGACTTGATAGGTTTGACTTAATCATGGATAGAGTAATAGCGTTGGATGTTGGATATTCTAATTTTATCATGGATGGCAAGGCGTTACTAGACAGCAGATGGAAGATTCGCCTTGCAAATATATTGAAAATTCAATAATACAAATGGCCACTTGATTATACAGTGTACAAGTGGGAGCAGAGGTATATGGGTCCTCCCCTCGAACAGTAGGCCTTGGGGCTATCACAATGGAAGAACCACACATTCAGATACACTAATATGGAGAAAGGACCTTGAGCAGATCTTATGTGATCATGGGTGCCTTACAGAGATTAACGGACTATGGTGTCATGAGTGTTGTGGACTTCATTAGTTATCTACTTTCTTTGTTTTATGTTTTAAGAAAAAATAAT
Organism: Sequoiadendron giganteum; assembly: GCA_007115665.2. Classification (NCBI taxonomy): domain Eukaryota; kingdom Viridiplantae; phylum Streptophyta; class Pinopsida; order Cupressales; family Cupressaceae; genus Sequoiadendron; species Sequoiadendron giganteum. The sequence continues at coordinate 144,626,610 of CM021109.1, read as the reverse complement.
GTTTAGTCTAGTTTATACGAAGAGGCATGAATTTTGAAAAGATGCCATATTTTGTAATGGTCTATAGCTTGTTGCTTCTCTTATAAAAGAGAAACCAAGACGAAATTTTGATATCATCATCATAGGAATTTATAGAAACATATATGAGGAGACTTATGTTATATTGTAATATCTATTTGAAGCAATCAATGGACAAGAATATTTAATCTGGTGCTCGAATTTTGGTCTCAATTATTTGTTGATAATACTGTGTATGATTGGATTTTTTATGTATTTTAGGTTGCAATATAGGGGTATATTATGAATTGGTATCAATTATTTGTTCATAATCATCTGCATTACTGATTACATTGCATTGCACATCTTTCAAACTCAAAGCATTACCTCACATTGCATAACTAATAACTAGATGTTGATAGATGACAAACAATATAGTTTTTACAAATTCAACCTAAGCAGTTATGCAAGTACTTCACATTGCATAACTGATAACTAGGAGAAGTTGTCAATTGCATTTGCTTGTCATGGCATTCCATGAGACCACATTTCTTTGAAGCATTTTTTCATACAATTTATTGCCTTGTCTACGCTACCACATTTTTCATACATATATTGTCTACCAAAGCATCTTATCAAACAATTCACTGCCTTGGTGCTATGGCTAAAATCCTAAAACAAGTTCTTTGAAACAAGCTATGGATGCTTGGAAAAAATCTATCAAAGCATAATAGTAAGAAATAGCATAGACAAGGCAGTGAACTGGTTGAAAAAATGCCTCAAAGAAATGTGGTTTCATGGTGATGGAATGCCATGACAATCCATAACAATTTGCTTGTCATGGAATTCCATCTCCATGAAACCACATTTCTTTGAGGAATTTTTTCCAAAGTTCATTGCCTTGTCTATGCTACCACATTTTTCATACATGTCTACCAAAGAATTTAATCAAACAGATCACTACCTTGTTGCTATGGCTAAAAGCCTAAAACAGGTGATTTCAAACAAGCTATGGATGCTTGGAAAAAATTATATCAAAGCATAATAGTAAGCAACAAGCTATGGTATCATGGTTTTTTTTGGCAAAAAAATCAGCGTGATTTTATTTGCATTCTTTTACAGATTTTAAACACATTTTTTGGCAATTTTGTTGTTTGAAATGGGGAAAAATCTTTGTGGTCAGTTTTGTGCATTTTGTGCATTTTTTAGTTGTAGGATTCTCACATTTAGTGAACAGTTTTGTGCATTTTGATTTACCATGGGATAAATTCACAACACTATTTAATCTTGCCAGGTTGTTTGAGCAACTACATAATACTGAAAAAGAAAATCTTTTATACAAGCCAAAATTGTTCAAGTTTCTAGATTATATGGATGTGTATATACGTCTTGCAGGCATGGCTCAGGCTCAGAATGAGATCCAACTAAGCCTAGAATTAATTGGGGATGCACTTAAGGTGGATAAAACCTCATGAAATGATTTATGTGTGCTTGGCAACATGGAACTAAAAATAGATGACTGGATTAAATCAAAAGAAATAATTAAAGTAGCACTCCAACTTGTCTTGGCTAATGAAGAAAAACGAAAAGTTGCTAAAGAATGAAGGATTCAGATGGAAAGGAGAAAGCAAGAGGAAGAACTTAGGTGGGTGATGCAATAAGAGGAGAAATTTGAATGTGTGAAGGAATTATGGAAGAGTAAGTGTAAGGATAGGGATGATGACAATGATGAGGTTGGTTAGTCTAAGAAGAAACGAAAGCAAGAAAAGAATAAAAAGAAGAAGGATAAGCATCACAAGGCTTATGATTCTTATATGGAGGAACCTGATGTTTCCATGGAAGATGAGGAAAATTATATGAGTGATAAGGCACAAGATGATTCAGAAAATACCCAAGATCTTCTTGCAGTTGTAGGTCTAGAAGACTCTGATGATGGTGAGACTAATTCTCCAATTTCAAAAAAATCATGAAGGAGACATGCATACTCTGATTGTGAAGATGATAAACCATTGCAGAAATAGAGTCTGAGAGAAGATGATCCATATGATGATGATGTCTAAGCTTACTTAGCTTTAACCAAACCTAGCTCCTATTTTCTGAAAAAAAAATCTCAAGGCCCATGGGAAATGAATGATGAGCATTTGAGTTTCAACAGACTAAAATAGGTTGCCCATAAAAAAAAAGAGGAAAAATGAAAAGATAACATACAAATGATTCATTTGAGGTTTTTGATAAGATCTCATTTAACTATGTCAAATGGATTTGGAAGGGACAAAGCATATTTTATTGACTAAAATTTTGAGGTAGCCTATCCATCGTCATTGTATGCATCATCTTCTCCTGGAATCTGTTGAAACTCAAATGCTCATCATTCATTTCCCATGGGCATTGGGGATTTTTCTCTTGGAAAATAGGAGCTAGGTTTGGTTAAATCTTGGGAATCCTAGACATCATCATCATATGGATCATCTTCTCTCAGAATTTGTTTTTTTAATGGTTCATCATCTTCAGAATCAAAGTGTGTATGTCTCCTTCATGATTTTATTAAAACTGGAGAATTTGTCTTCTCATCATTAGATTCTTCTAGACTTGCAACTGCAAGAAGATCTTGGGCATTTTCTACATCATCTTGTGCCTTATCACTCATATAATTTGCCTCATCTTACATGGCAACATCAAGTTCCTCCATATAAGAATCATAATCCTTGTGGTCCTTATCCTTCTTCTTTTTCTTCTTTTCCTTCTTTTATTTCTTCTTAGACTGACCAGCCTCATCATCGTCATCATCCCTCTCCTTACACTTACTCTTCCATAATTCCTTCACACGTTCAAATTGCTCCTCTTGTTGCATCACCCACCGAATTTCTTCCTCTTTCTTTCTCATTTCCATCTGGATCCTTCATTCTTCATCAACTTTTCATTTTGCTTCATCAGCCAAGACAAGTTGGTGTGCTACTTTAATTGTTTCTTTTTCTTTAATCCAGTCATCTATTTTTAGTTCCATGTTGCCAAGCATACATAAAGCATTTGATGAGTTTGTATCCACCTTAAGTGCATCCCCAATCAATTCTAGGCTTGGTTCATTGTAGAAAAATATTCCAAGAGAAGATGATCCATACAATGACGATGGATAGGCTATCTCAAAATTTTAGTCAATCAAATATGCTTTGTCCCTTCCAAATCCATTTGACATAGTTAAATGAGATCTTATCACAAACCTCAAATGAATCATCTGTATGTTATCTTTTCATTTTTCCTCTTTCTTATTTTTCATGGGCAACTATTTTAGTCTTTATTTTAGAACATTTTATGTGTCCTTCAATGTATTATCCTTTATCTTTCTATCATATTCTAGATTAAAAGAACCTATAATTGAAAATGGATTAATTCATCTATTTTTATTTTAAAGTCCCAAATAGGTTGATTAAATAATTCGGTTGTTAAACAAATCTTGTATAATGTAATGTTCCCTTTTCGAAATGAAACCAAGTTGAAACTCAAATTATCGTCATTCACTTCCCATGGGCCTTGGGGATTTTTCTCTTGGAAAATAGGAGTATAATAATAACTCAAGAGGATCTTAATATCATAAAAGAGGCCACTTAAGTGTTGCAAGCATAGAGACTAGGAAATGTTTATGCTGCAAATGGGGCAGCCATTATGCTAGCTGAAAGGTGTCAATTTGATATTGCAAAGGAAATTTTTACACAAGTACAAGAAGTTGTTGCAGGAAACATCTATGTTCATATGCTTGATGTGTTGGTAAATCTAGCACATGTTTACTTTGCACAAGGATAGTTTGCACTTGCAATGAAAAAATTTATGCTACAAATGGGGTAGCCACTATAAAGTGTTGGCACATAGACCAGGAAATTTTTATGTTGCAAATGGGGCAACCATTATGCTAGCTAAAAGGGGTCAATTTGATATTGCAAAGGAAATCTTTACACAGGTACAAGAAGCTGCTACAGGAAACATCTTTGTTCAAATGTTTAATGTGTGGGTAAATCTAGCACATGTTTACTTTGCACAAGGACGATTTGCACTTGCAGTGAAAATGTATCAAAATTGTTTGAGAAAATTCTATTTTGGCATTGACAACCAAATTTTATTATATTTAACTCGAACACATTATGAAGCAAAATAGTGGCAAGATTGTAAAATGTTATTAGGAGTAGTAGAAAACTATTAAGAGTAGTAGATTTTAACCAGTGTTTCGAATTTGTGTTTAATGTAATGAGGTTTTCAAGTTACCTTTGAATTAACTGCAGAGGGCATCTCCAAATCTGATTTCACTATAGAGGGCCTCAATGAATTCAAATTCGTTGCAGAAAACTCTGAATTCCTTTTCCTTGCCCACCTTTTCAAAAGTCTCCAAGTCCTCTCTAAATCCTTATTACCCATGCAACTAGCTGCTAAAATTGATCAAAACGCCTCATTTCAGGCTAACGAATGAAGCAAGGTCTACAATGAACTAATGAAGCAAGGTCTACAATGAACTAATGAAGCAAGGTCTACAATGAACTAATGAAGCAAGGTCAATTAAGATGAATGAATTAACAATGAACGTGAATAATCATGCCAATACATCGCACGCATGAATATATCATGCTAATAATTGGCCAACTTGTTTTTTTTTTCAAATTGTCTAGTTTGGATTTGATGACTAACTCTTTAGTTTTTTTATTTTTGTGACTAAATAATTGTTTAGTCAATGACCAGATTAGTCATTTATTTACTCATTTATAGCTCAGTTACCAAAAATGAGTAGAATTTAGTCATTTTTAGTTGTTGTGACTAAAAAATTTAGTCACCTAGTCATATATTTGCCAAATTCTACGAGTGAAAAGAAGAATGTGAGTGTGAACAAAGTTCATACTCAACCTAGCTTTTTCCTATCAATAATATCATGAGGCAAAAGAAGTAAATTTCAATTCTTTTAAGCAAATATTAGGCTTAAATTATTTTTCTTTAAATTACTTCTTATTTCTTTTTTTTTAGTTTGACAAAAGTCTCTTTGACCCAATTCTATACATTAAGCTGAGTTAAAATAATAATTTAATGCTATAAAAGAATAATATTCATAAAACCCTCCTAAAAATCCTCCCACCCTTTGAATGCAACCTCCAAAAACCTTCCTAAGAAAATTGTTAGCTCATCCTAATAAAAGTGGCCATGTATAAGAATGATTTGCATTTAGGGACATAAAAGGTGGTGCAAGGATCAATATCAAATTTAGATGCTAGGAAATATTGCTAAAGAAACAAGAAAATGGATATTCACCCTTTTAATTTATCATATAATAGAGGATGCAATAATTTCAAGAATAAAAAAATAGAAAGAAATATGTGCCAGCATAGAATAAAGGGCAAGTAAAAAAAATAGGAGATTTTCCTCTAGAACATGTAAGAAATATATAAAGTAGGAATGATTTACCATGACAAAGAGGGAGGAAGTGTAGGGTGAGAGAGAATATATAAATAATACATGTGCCCCTATAAAATATTAAATAAGAATTCATATTCCCTAGAATAAATAAGAAGACAACTAAAAAGAAGGTTTTTTATTAAACTTGAGATGCTTTCACTTAAAAATTTCCTCAAGAATTGGAAGAAAATTATAAGTTCCACATAATAGGTAATAAAATAGTAATGAAAGGTAGAACTAGCAGTTCAAATAAAAAATAAAATATATATAGAATGGGGAAATCAATAAAATAATTTAAATGATTTGATGACATAACCAAGTGCATGTCACAAGAAGAATGAGAAACTAAATCTCTAAACATTTTTTTTTTTTACCATGAGTCAATAATCAAGATAGGGAAGGAATGTTAATAGTAGACCAAAATAATATCTTAGAAGAAAGTAGAAATTTGTTACAACAAGAACATAGATATTAGTAGTTATAAGAAATAAGATGGGAATAAGAGAGTCCTAAAGAAGCACAATGGGATCCACAACAACATGGTGAAAAAGGGGAAGATATAGAAGGAATATAAATGGAATGGTTTACAAATATATGGTAATTGGAATCATGTGTATAATAAGTAAAAAAAATGTGTCATGTATTTGTATGGTCTCATCTACCAATGTATATTATCATCATGAGAAGAGGTGGGTGTCATAAGAAGAGTGATAATTCCTTCATCAAGAAGATCTTTATTATTATACTTTAGAGATATTGAAGTATTTGTAGAGTGGCAAGAGATTTGATGTTATTATCAAGAAAGAAGGAATAAATGGTCATGTTGAGGAGATTTTTAGGATTGGATATATGGAAAAGTTATGAAACAGCTAACGTTGAGCCAACTTTTAAACTTGAATCACTAAAAAGTGGCATATATGTTTTGAATTTTGAAATGATGTAAACTAGTAAAATATGTATTTTTTAGTATATTCTATGTTTGTATTTTATTTTTTTAAATAAAAAATTATTTTAAAGTAGTTTTTAACAAATTAACACTATAATTCAGTTGTTGATAAAATGCTAAAAAATGAAGTTACGCAGGACGTCAAACTTTTTATAGTAAATTTTATTTTATTTTTTTCAATTTTTTTGTGTGTATTTATAACTTGAAACTTTAGTGCATGGATATATATTTTTTCCAATTTTGGTAAATATATATATTTAAATAAATATTAAAATGTGTGTGAATCAGAAAATAGTTGTTTCTATTGGACGTCAACTTTCATATTAAATATTTATTTAAAATGGAAAAAATATTTTACATCTTGAAATAGATTCTTTTATCTAGTGCATCATATTTTTTTCAATTTTTAAAATAAGTTTTAGTATTTTTCCTTGGCATGGTAATCAACCTAATATTTTTTGTTGGTAACCCACATTTAATATAAATAATAATTAAACTATTAAAATAAATATATTTTTGAAAACTACACTTATGGATCTAGAAAAGGGTATTTTTAATATTTTTTAAAAAATGTTATTTACATTAGCAAGAGTTATTGAAACTTCAAGTTTTTCAAATAATTTTTTCTTTTTTGGTAAATTGGACTCAAAGTGGTGCTCCATATATTTTTAGCCAACAATTTTAGTTGAAAAAGTTGTGGAAGTATCTAACTGAGATAGAATGAATCTTACTAGATCATATGTTTGATCAAAATTGATTTTTAGTTAGAAATACTTAAATTCAGTTGTGTTGATATGTTGGCTAAAAGTGTGACACAACTTTGTGCTTTTACCCTTATACTTTAGAGATATTGAAGTATTTGTAGAGTGGCGAGAGATTTGATGTTATTACCAAGAAAGAAGGAATAAAGGGCCATGTTGAGGAGATTTTTAGGATTGGATATATAGAGAAATTATGTTTATATTCTAAGGGAATAGATACAAAATATTTTAAGAGAGTCCAAAACATGGGTATATGATCTTTCTTCATGTTTGGATGGATGAAAATAAGGTTATCTATGTGGAGAAATTTCAAAAGAGGGGTCCATGGAGACGTAGAAGAGGGTTGTCAAATTTTATATGAGGATGATTTTAAATATTTGGTCAAATTAAATTACAAAAATATATATATCAAAAAGAGAATGAAAGTGTCAAAACATCAATGCCTTTTGGATATTTTATAAGAGGTTTTCTTGAAAAGAGGTACGATAAGATCATAAAGAGGTTGTCATTACCATCAAACAATATAAAAATGAGAGAAAATTTCAATAAAACCTTTATGAGGATCTTGTTTACATTGGTCCAATAAGATAAGTTAGAATAGAGGTTTAGACTATATTAAATGGTAGATGATTTCATTGGTAATATCAAGAATGAGTGGAGGGAACATCAATGTACTAGAAAAAAATTTAGGTAGGAAAAAATAATCACATGGATGTGTCAAGAATAGAGTAAATAATAATCTCACATGATCAAAATCATCATGGATTTTATACTTTTCAAAAAGAAGAGTCTCAATACTAGTATAAGAGAGTTATATGACAATATTAGGGGAAAATTTACAATATAATGATTTGTATACAAAAGGAGCATCAAGACAATGAAGAGAAGTGCCCAACTTAGAAAAAATCTCTTGCACCAAAGTGTAGAATATATATGAGACCACTAAAAATAATAGGATCGATAAAAAACTTCGATGATTAGTGGTAACAAAATAAGGGGAAAGAGATAAACCATATAAAGGAGATAATAACGCATCATCTAGATGGGGAGATAGGTGGAAGGGGTGGTAAAATTAAGGGGAGAGAGAAGAGATTTCTTGCAATAAACAGGTGGTTCATATTTAGGAGAAGGATCAATGGATGAATATTCATGAGAGAAATAATCAAAATATCAAACATGTAGTATTAAGGAAGTGACAAATCATAATAGAATTATTAATATTATCTTCAATATGTTCATCACCAAAATAAAGATAAGGATGAGAAGAATTAAAGAATGGAACACCTTTATAAAAGAAATGATCAATATAAAAATTAGCTTCATCATTACTTGAAGAAGAGTCGCCAAATTAGGAACTAAATTAAATATTATTAATACAATTATAAGATCCACATGGTGAAGAAAGATCGTCTATTATAAGAAGTGTCCTCAAAAATAACAAATGAAGAAGAGAAGGCATCAACATCCCATGAAAAATTTGAGAAGTTTGAGCATGCTACTAGAGGAGGAAATGAGGAAGAGAAGTAGGAAAATGCATGTTACCATCATGGTAAATAGAAATTTAGTTTAATTAGAAGAAGGATAATCAATGTGATGAGGAGAGTAAACATAAATAAATTTGGCATCAAGATTAGTTGTCTCATAATATGTAGTATCTAAAAAATTGGTGGAGAAAAATAAAGTGAAATATTTTAACATAGATAGGAAGACATGCATAAGGTCCAAAAAATAGGAAATGTCAAACAAATAGTTAATTATTTTATATGTGGAGCATGTAGATGCATCTATATCATAGAAGAAGACTATATCACCAAGAAAATATGGATATAAATAAAGAAAGTGGTAAAGGAAATCGTATTCCATGGCATACACATGCAAGGACTACCATAGTAAACACAATAATCCATGGTAAAGTATGAGAGTAATATTAATCAAGAAATATGTGGCTAATAGGATGTGAGAGAACGTAAAATATATTTTGGGAGAGTATATAGAATGATGTGAAGGTTGAATCAAGGGAAGTAAATAGGAGCTTGGCTAGAGATTGATGTAAATCAACCAAAGGCCATCATTCATTTCCAATAGGATATAATGATGGTAAGTAAATATGACTACAAAAACTTTTCCATTTAAACTCAAAACCATGCTTAGCTACTAAAAATGCAGGTATTTTCACATTAATCATATAAAGATAATATCATAGTAACCAACCTACAAAAAAAAATTGTAGCATTCTAGCATGTAAAATAATAGAAAATAATAAAAATGAGAGAAGAAGAATAGAAACCATATAACTAGAGTGACACATATACTCTAGGAAAACCCAACCTCTAAAATACATCTAATATATTATTAAATTAAAAAACTATTTAGAATTAATGCAAGATCATCTAGGGTGTAAGAGCAATCTTGCATCAACCAAAAAGCACAAATGTTGTTTTTTTTCAATAAGGGCTGAATTGGATAGAATTTGTTGAGTATGAAGATTTGCAGAAGTTTGGGCTTCGGGCCTCAACCTTTCTTATCACTTGTCAGGGAAGAAAGAGTTAGTAATTTTCGGCTTAGTTTGATTGGGTTTCAAACTTTGATCTTATGGCTTCCTCTTTATTGTATGAGATGGGACATCGGGCTTCGGGGTTAAAGCTTACACTTTAACTTAAATGTCAAAGTAATATAAAGGGTATGGAGGAACTCTGAACCCTGATACTCGAAAGTGGTGGAAGTTGGCTAAGGAGATGTTTTAGGCTTCACGAGTCAGAGATTATGCCTTATTCAAAAGATGGTACTTGTAGTATGATGGATGAGAAAACTTTGACATCTGACAAGTTCAATGCAAAGTTGGTGATTAAAACTTTGAAGTTTCTAAGGTTTGAGTGATGGTTTATGATAGATGCAAAGGATGGTAAAAGGTAAAGGGTAAGGTCGATGGACGAACCCCGACAAGTATAAAAGACTCCAAACTTCATTGTTTGGGCTTGCCTCTTAAGATTTTCTATGAGTTCTAGGTATAAAGTAAGAAGGATTGATGACTCCTGATCCTTGACAAGTATGACAAGTGGAAAATTCCCACAATTTTGTAGGAAGCATATTTTGACTAGTTTGACCAGTGCAGGAATGTGAAGTTGTGACACATGGCAAAGAGTGATTGGCTAGACTGACTCACATCATTTTTTTGAATCATAAGTTATCTACGATGATCAGATGGTGATGGTTTAATAGTGTGTTGACACAAAAAAGAGATAATGACTCTAGTTATGTTTTGTTGATGATTGGAAGTAACTGATGGTACTAAGGCAAGATGGTTCAAAGAATTTAATACAGATCTGACATATAGATGAATGTATTAAATGAAGAACAAATCCTAGGTTACAATTTTCTAAGAATAGAAAATACAATGAGCCTGGATGGGATTACAGTGATCGAGGAAAGGAAGATTTCTTGTTGGTGAATCCAGAGACAAGTAATATATAATTCTTTTAGAAAGGGAAAGTAGGGTGGCTTGGTGGTAACTGAATGCGAGCATAGAGAAGAGTTTGTTTCAGATTTGGAGATTTATAGATTATTGTAATCAAAAGCCCATGTGATGGTAGTTGTAGTGTTACATAACTTCATTTCATTTAAGTGATAATAGAAAATCTTAGTTTCTTTATTGTATTTGGTTATGTTATCCTCTATTGAAATAGTGAATTTTGTATTGAAAGGGGATATCCCTTCATCATGAATACATTATGAAAGTGTAATTCTATGTCAAGAAAAAAGGAAAGATCAATGCTCTTCAATCCTAGAGAAAAATTGAGAGCATAACCCTACAAAAAATAACACATGGTTTCTCCATCTCAATCCCTTAATACATAGATGTAAGGAGCACTAGAAAACCACCATAAGAGGTTACCATAGACCACCACTCAAGTTGGAATATAAACTTATAATATAAAATTCTCTTACAAGTCCATTATATCACTCCTATTAAATGCCTCATTACAAATAATACTTCTAAATCCTTAAACAATAATAAAATAACTATATATGTACCACCCTCACATGGGTGTCCTATTTTCCCACACCATAAAATTTAGAGATCCACACGCAATTAATCATCTATGAATAATGAAACCTTGGTATATGTAAGGTGAATAGCATGTACCTAATTCAAACAAAGGGATTCCAACAAAATAAACTAACTAGTAAGGATAGAATATTTGTAACATCAAATAGTTCCATTGTTCTCACAAGATCACTGAAGAAACTTACAGCATCCACCAAGTTACCACCATCTCAACCAAAACACTCTCATCATCCCTCATTCCCAATCATGAAAGATAAGAAACTAAATATAATATCACACTTTTAATGTGTAATAGAAAACATTTTTATCATCATCCACCTGAACACAAACACTAAATTTTATAGTATCGATAACATGACCAAGTATTTATTAAATTCTCAACTCAAAAACTATAATAGAAACCATAGTTTATGCTAACACAACTAATTGAACACGCCTTAAAATAGGGTAAACACATAATTGTAGACCTTCTCCTATCCATGTACATCCAAATAAATATATAGTCACATGTCCCAATATTTACATTGTCCTACAAAGATTAGTCTTCTATTTGGTAAAACACAAACACATACAAACACTTGAAGACCCTCTAGATACCGTAGTTCAATTAAGCTTGTCTAACAATGAACACATATATATACATATGAGAACTATCATTACATGTTTATGTATATTCTATAACCAATCATAGAATCTAAAGTGCACCAATATCACTCACATATATGATGTGGCACATATCATAAATAAAATCTAGTATTGAAGAAAAAATAGTTATCTACAAATTTATAAAAAGAAAATTACAAATGATATCCTACAAACCAAACCATGTTCTTCCCTAACACCAAATAGTTCTCTACCTAGGAAAATTAGTATCTCTATTTCCAAACCCTAATACAAATTCATCTCAATATCCAACCATTTAACCCTAAATTCAAACACAATGACATAATGTAACGCTACTCAATTGAAGGAATATCAAAATAATATCATTCCCACAACAAAGGAATACCTCCCAAGCTACATTTTTTTTTTTACAATCCTCAAAAAAAATCTCAAAACTAACAAACAATATCAAGACCTAAATATAAGGAAATGATAGGAAATGATAGGAAACCAAAACTATGCATCTACTCAAATAAATCCTTAAAACCAGCATCCACAACTCAAGACACAAACATATAAGAACAAAAATATCAAATAGAATAAATATAGAAAACTATGTGGGAAATACCTATTAGATAATTCTCCACTAAATGGACCAAGAAGATTAGGGATATGACATTTCTTTATCTTTGAAGCACCAAGTCACAGTGACTCTTAATACAATAATCTCCACAATAAGTATATGTTAAACTCACATGTAGTGCTATGCATATGCTCGTTAGTCTTGACTTTAAAAAATCAACAAAATCACCATGACAACACTAAATCTCTAAAGTAAAATAGATATCTAGATTTCCCAAATATAATATAGGTGTATATTGATCATCCCATGTGAACCAAACTCCAAATATATTCTTCCAATAACTAGAATCTCACGAGTAAAAATGATAGGAACAATCATGCAGTAGATTTGTGTCTAGATCAAGACCAATATTCTCACTACAATCAAGATATAATGCATGTACTCTAAGAACTCCCCATAGCTTTATAATTTACATCTTCATTAAAGAAAAAACTCACCTCCAATTGATAGATATGATAAAATTATGAATTTCATCTACAACTCTAAGAAATAAACAAGATTATATCACAACACAATAAAACACATCCTTTTAATCAAGGATATCATATAAACTAATAGATCACAACTAACAAATCAATGAAATAATCCAAGATCCTTCCATAGAAGCATGTTCTCCACGCATCTTTAAAGAGAATGAAGATAACCAACATATATTAATAGAATTAGAATTTCTCAAAGATTTTTTACTTGTATGTAGTAAAAAATAATAGATCCTCGTAATATCGACAGAGAACATAATCCACCACAAAGTGAAAAAATCACATCACTACCAAAGTTTCCACTAAATATGATCTAAATCTACTCATGACACAAACACAAAAATTTCCTAACTAAATATCACACATGGTCATAATTCAATCAAATAACTCAACTACAACACCAAGAACTCCTAAATAAAAAATTAAAACCATGATCTCCAAACCAAGAAGATATGTTAATTATATAAGCACATAAATATCCCATTCAACCATGATCCAATGCCTCTCATGAAAAAATAAACAACTACTAAATATTTAAAAATTAATTACAATTTACCTAGAGTATTACTAGAGGAATAATACAAGAATCCCAAAGCACTACAACATAAATCACAGGTTCTCCCAATACTCATTTCTCTACCTCATTGAAATCAACATACTTATGTACTAGTATGACTAAAAATCCAAACAAATAGAACTTTTAACTTCATGGTATCTAACAAAAATCTTACAATAAGGAGGCCTACAACCAAGTTTTTCATATAACATGTAGTTATAGACAATCCACACATTCAACATCTTAAAAGTAAGATAAAAGTGGGTAGTGTTCTAACTAAAACCAAAAAATTATGAAACATGTAGATCTTGAATAATACAATAAAAAAAATAACATCACATCACTAACATGAAAAAATAGATCACATGTAGGTTTTCCATGATTCCAACATAAATAAAAAAACATACCAACTATAGTTCAATAACCCAACAAGTAATTGCCACTAAAATGTTAAGTGATCAAACACATCTAGAAATTTTTACATCAAGGTTATATCCAACTATGTTAATCCATGCACAAAGAATCCATGAAAATATATGATTGCCTCCATCTAATAAACCCTAAACAATTTTTATCTTCACAAATATACAAAACCACATTTTGATTGAGATGTAAAACCATATATACAATCTATTTAAACATCTATAAAGCCACAAATTGAAAAAAAAACATATTTTTAAACTAGAATAATAAAATATCATAGATAATTATAATAATATTTTTTAATAAAAAATCTATAAATCTCATAAATTCAAACAACATTCAAATGTACAACATGCAATTATGAATATTTGAAATAGAGGGTTATCTAGGAACTCTAGTATATGAGAAGACCAATTCCACAGCCATCAGTGAGTACATAAAAATTGAGGAACCAAGTTGTCTACGAGATTTTAGGTATTGAAAACACCAAATCCAAAACCCACACACATCTAATGCTTTCTCATGTCAAAGAATAAAACAAAGCATCCAATCAAGCACTATAAAAATAACCAAAAAAATAATTATTTTTCATGTAACCAAAGGGCTAAACATAAGAACCCAATATGAACACTCTTTTGATACATGTTGATGTTCAAATCTTCGCCTAAAACCTACATCCATATACAAATCAACACCAACATGTGAAACCTCACAAATGTGGGATGTAATTTGTGAGATAACCTTTATGATTTTAGAAGTCGGTGTTAGAATTGTGGAAAACACAAGCCATTGGATCAAACAATGAACAAAGATACCTTTTGCACAAAATATTTTCAAACAATATGTGCAATATTCCTCAACAAGAAAAAGATATAGAATGAACCTCAAGAATCTTCAAGGAAAATAAAATTCCTTGAAGGTTGAGAGTTCGAGAGAAGAAGTGAAATCTCTAGATTGATAATACAATGAGGGTTGAGTACTATACAGGAGAAATCCTAATAATTCCTCACTTTAGTTAATAGAAAAGTACTTAGTTAACTTAATAAAGAACCCCTAAGGGTAAGTGCACCAATCTGTGACACAATTTTGGCTCTTAAGATGCCACTTTTTTTTTAAATCAACAAAATCTGATTTGCACAAGAAAATGAAGATAGTTATGCTCAAAATTTCAAGATGCAACAAGAACAATAGTTGAAGTGCTCTAAGTCTAGTTTCCAAGCTACCTTTTTAAAAAAATTAATGAAGATTAAGGGTCTCAAAAAGGGGGGGGGTCAAAATAGGTCTTGTTTTTATCAAAAAAAATAGCATATCGCCTGAGGGCTCCCCCTTTTTGATTAACTTTTTTTTAGAATTTCAAAAATCCCAATAGTGAGAAATTAGCTAACACCATGCAGTTTATCCTCCTTCTTTCGGATAATTTTTTTAATGAATATATAATATTTTATGAATTTTCAAAATGGACACATCCTAGAAAAGTTGAAATTTAAGCGTGCTCCCCCATAAATGTTTTGAAAACTAATCGAAAATTGATTTTTTTTTCATCATGTGTAGAATGGAGTCTAGTTTCAAAAAATGTAATTTGTTTCACGTTTCAATGAACGAGTAAAAATCTATCCTAAAACTAGCACATGTTGGTTTTTGAAAAAAAAAGGGAGGCATTTACAAAAGGAGTCATGGATCAAAACCTTAACTAAATCAAAATGAAAAAATAATTATATATTTAGATAGCTAAGAGAGAGGTTAATGCTATCATGTTTTTCTTTACATATTTCCATTGAAAGATGTGCAAAAGAGACGGGGCACACATACGAAAATATGAGGAAAGTTGGCAAATCCTATCAATTAACACATCCAAAGTAGGTCATTTGGTGAGCGCCAAATTTGGCACTCGCCAAATTGCCTGCTTTGCACAAAACTTGAATTTCCCCTCTTTGGTCGACAACTTTGATAATGCTTTGTGTGCACAATTTATGATCCTAGATGGATAGTTGAGGTTTTACCTTTCATACACTCTCTAACTCGCTACCCTAATAAAATAACTCTTTGTCCCTCCGAAGTCTCTCTCTCATAGGTCTCACTCCCTCCCACGTGACCTAGACTACTCTCTCAATTCAATCCAATCCCCTCTCAAGTCTCTTTCCCTCCCACATAGGTACCTGAATAAATTTATCTCACTCCAACCCCCTTTCTCACTCTCCCTCTCTCTCTCTCTCTCCCTCTTTGGTCTTTTTGTCTCTCTCACTCCATTTCCCTCTCTTAGGTTGTTATCTTTCACTCTATGTCTCTCTCTCTCAAGTCTCTCCCTCCTACCCCCTCTCCCTCTCTTAGGTTTTTCACTCACTCCCTCTATCTCTCTCCCATTCCCTCTCTCTCACTCACTCTATCTATCTCCCTCTCTCTCTCACTCTCTCTCGAGTATCTCCATCCCCCCCTCTCTCTCTCTCACACACACACACACTCTCTCCCACTCCCTCTCTCTCACTCCCTCTATCTCTCTCCCACTCTCTCCCACTCTGTCTCTCTCCCTCCCACCCCCTCTCCCTCTCTCTCTCGCAAGTATCTTCATCCTACCCCCTCTCCCTCTCTCTCTTTGTCAAGTCTCCCCCTCCTACCCCCTCTCCCTCTCACGGTCACTCCCTCTATCTCTCTTCCACTCCCTCACTATCTCACTCCCTCTATCTCTCTCCCTCTACCTCTCCATATCTCTCAAGTATCTCCCTCCCACCACCTCTCCCTCCCTCTCTCAATTCCCTCTCTCCCTCACGCCCTCTGTCTATCTCCCATTCTCTCTCCCTCTCCCTCTCTCTCAAGTCTCTCCCTCCCTCTCTCTCTCTCAAGTCTCTCCCTTCTACCCCCTCTCCCTCTATCAAGTCTCTCTTTGTCTCTCTCACTCACTCCCTCTATCTCTCTCCCTCTCTCTTAGGTATCTCCCTCCCACCACCTCCCACCCTCTCTCTCCCTCTCTCTCGGGTATCTCCCCCCACCACCTCTCTCTCACTCCCTCCATCTCTCTCGAATTCCTCTATC